>OMKQ01094924.1:0-10879 GCA_900302335.1 Phycis phycis
TATACACAACACAACACACACACACACACACACACACACACACACACACACACACACACACACACACACAGTTGTTACACAGCCAGTAGACCAGCAGGCGACTGGTGTGTGTATGCAATAACCTAAAGCAAGCACAATGGGAACGATGGATGGTTGCCATGGCTCCCGTGGTGTCTACGTGTTGGTCAACTGAATACATAAGGGGGAGTAGATATCCGGTTACTGTGTACAGAGAGGCTAGCGACATAGGTGCACGGTGTGTGTATGTGTGTGTGTACGTGTGTCTACGCGTGTGTGTGTGTGTGTATGTTTCTCACCTCGTCCTCTCCAGCCGCTCCGTTGCCTACGTGTGCCATAGTGCAGCTATCAGAGTAGATCTAGACCGATCAGAGCGGGGATATCAGCGACCCATAGCGCGCACCACTTCCTCATCAATAACACGGGACGAGACGCTCGGCGCGCGCCCTCTACGGCACACTCACACACACACACACAGACACACACACACACGTACACGCACACACACCGCTCTAGCACTTCCTTCCGTGAACGTTGCCGTTCGGTCTCTACTACACGCACACACCTTCCCTCGCCTTTGCAGCTCTCAGACTCTTTCACTCCGCCCCCCGAGGAAACGAGGATGTCAGACTGTATGTGTGTGTGTGTGTGTGTGTGTGTGTGTACTGCGGTATATGCCGTGTCGCGTGTCGTTGTCCCAGATTTCACTCACACACTCAGATCCAGATTGAATACGTTCGTGGAATGACTGCGTGATTCAGTCGCGA
This sequence comes from Phycis phycis, assembly GCA_900302335.1. Classification (NCBI taxonomy): domain Eukaryota; kingdom Metazoa; phylum Chordata; class Actinopteri; order Gadiformes; family Phycidae; genus Phycis; species Phycis phycis. Next base: position 786 of record OMKQ01094924.1, read on the forward strand.
CAGTGTGTGTGTATGTATGAGTGTGTGTGTGTGTGTGTGTGTGGTTTATGTATCGACTGCGTGGCCAATCACGTGACCTGAGTCTATTTATAGCTCCAGTGGCTGGAAACATTTTACAGCACACAACGTCATAGGCCTCAGAATAATGAGCAAATAAAGAAGTTACCTCCTGACCTCTACACACACATCATCCTATAAAATAATTTGGTTTACGATCAGAATAAGGAAAAACAGAAACGATTCCCATAACAACCCCTTCCTAATTGTGTGAAACCAAAGTTCACATCCTTGGTCAGTCCTAACTGACCTCTTGCTCACCGGCAAGAGAGAGGCGAGGTTAGCAAGTTACGAAATAAAATATACATTTGAGGGCACAACCAGGGATATATCCTTCGCGTTGGTGTCTGTCTCTCCCAGAGAGAATGAGGTACCTCGTCACATACATCGTTAGAATTCTTTCAATACATCCGTGTGTGCTGACCAGCACACATGCACTTCCACAAAGCTACCACTAGAGGGCAACACGATGACGCTATTGTTCAACGTTAGACCAAAGCAAAACAACAGCATCCCAATAAAAACTATTAATCATAATAGGTTTTTGGTTTTAAAGAGCTGTCCAGTGACACGTGATACATGAATAAATACAAAATACAAGGGAGTTTATAAAAATGCTTTTATTTTGAAAGCACAATGCTATGATACAGAGCAGTAGCCTAACTCCACCTAATTCTATAGAGTATTAAAAAATATATATAAAGTATAACAGACACACACACACACACACAAACTATACATGCAAAAACATGTTTTTTCCAGGCAGTCTCCAACATTGCGAACATCAGAGTTGCTACATTCCACATGGATCAGGAAGAATCCACTGGACCTGCAAAGACACACACAAGAGGTTTATGCCCCTGTCTGTCTGGACACACAGACAGCATAGAATACAGACTGACATGTAGAGACAGACAGGTAGAAAGACAGACTGACATGTACACAGAGACAGACAGGTAGACAGAAAGACATATTTTACAACCTTGTGTTTGAGTCACCAGGACCTCCTCGTCACCTCCCCTTCTCTCCCCATCCGGCTCCCCTCTCTTCCTCCTCTCCTCCGCCTGCCTCCACCTCTGCTCCTCCTCCCTCTCCTTCTCCTGGAGGAGTGAGTGGAGGTAGGCCTGGCTCAGCACCTCCTCCCCCTCCCCCAGCAGGAAGGAGTTCTTAAAGCGACAGTACAACATAGAGGCCTTGTCCATCACAGCCTGGCATGCTCTGTAGTAGCGCATCTACAACACATGGAAAAATACACACACACACACACAAATATATCTTATGATACATACAAATATAGTTCAATATATATACACACAAATATATAGCACAGCCTGGCACGCTCTGTAATAGCACATCTACAGTTCATATATATACTGGATATATAGCAATATATATCAGTAGCCATTCTATACAAATATATATCACAGGCCGGTATTCGCTGCATTACAATTCTACAATACATATAAATATATAAAACACAAAGACAAATATATTCACAAATAGATAACATATAACATATAAATACGTGACTGTGCGTGTGCGTGCGTGTGCGTGCGTGCGTGTGTGTGTGTACCTTCCTCAGTGTAGACACAAGCTCACTGTGCTTCTGGACATGACGGGACGTCACGTAGAGCATGCTGAGCTGGTCCAGCGCAGACACACACCTGGACACGTCCTGGCACACACACACACACACACACACAATGGAGGGAGCTCGGTTACAGTGTACACAGTCAGACACACACCTAGGGATAACCAGCAGAAGAACAGAGAGAGAGAGAGAGAGAGAGAGAGAGAGAGAGAGAGAGACAGACAGACAGACAGACAGACAGACAGACAGACAGACAGACAGACAGACAGACTTACAGGGTTGTCTGACTTGAGGGCGATGCGCAGGTCTCCATGGATACGGTGAAGCGTGGAGTCCAGCAGCGTTCCTCTGGGCTCCCCGACACTCTGCTGATCCACTACATTACCCAGCATGCTTTGATTCTCTGCTCCTCCCCCTCTCTGCACCTCCTCTTCTTCTTCTTGTTGTTGTTGTTGTTCTTCCTCCTCATTCTCCTCCAGGTGGGTCAGTCTTCTTTTCCTCTGTGGTGCCCTCGCATCCTCCTCCTCCTCAACCTCTACCTCTCTGTTTCTCCTCCTCCTCCTCGTCCTCTGGTCTTCCTGTGGTTCAGCAACATATTTCCCCGCCAGGCTCCTCCCTCTCCCTCCTCCTCCTCTTCCTCTTCCTCTTCCCCCTCTTCCCCCTCTTCCTCTTCCTCTTCCTCTCCTCCCACGGGTGCCCTGTACCTCCTCCTTCACCTCTTTCCGATCCTCCTCCCCCCATGTCTCATTTCTCCCCTCCCCGTCCTTCCTCGTCTCCTCCAGAGTGAGTGCCCTGTCTCCTACAGGGGGCAGACGCCTCCTTCCTCTGCCGTGTGCTGATTGGCTCTGTGCGGTGGTCTCTGCCCTGCTGCGGTTTCTCTCCAACTGCCTCACCCTCTGACCCAACCTGCTCCACCTGGAGGGAACATTACATCATGTCTATGGATGTAAAGCAGTGGCTACATATGATATAGTATGTAAATGTAAATATAGAGTACAGGGTCCATGCCAAAGGAGGCCGTCATGTCTTACGTGGTATCCTTCCTCCTCCCTCCTCTTCCTCTCCTGGTGGTGATCAGACCCCGCAGAGAACGCAGCACATTCTCCCTCCTGACGGCCAGACGCTGCTGCCGCTACACAACCGTGCGCGTGCACACACACACACACACACACACACACACACACACACTCTCTTAGACTGCCTGTGAGGCAACAAGGTAAGGAGACAAGGTGAGGAGTGGAGGGAGAAAGCACTCACCTCCTGGTCCTCCTCGACGACGCACTTCGCCTTCTCCTCGGTCGGCTCCCCTCTCCCGTCCTCCTTCTCCCCTTCATCCTTCTCTCCTTCCTCCTGGCCCACCCCTCTCCTCCTCTTCCTCGTGTGAGTAGTGCCAGCACCACCGGGTCCTTCCGACTGGGGCGTTGCGGTGGCGAAGCTGCGAGTGCGTCGGACCAGAGGTTCCGTAGCGTCTTCGGTGGCAGGTGGATCTGTAGGGGTGGCCGTCTCCCCCGGTGTTTGGTCTACAGTCTGATCCGGGGATTGGTCAGAGTCAGGCATGGAACTGCTCGCAGGCTCCTTTGGGGTCGCTTTGGTAGCCTTCGATGGACTCTGTTGGCTAGCATTACCTGTGGTAGCATCGGTTAAAGGAGCAGAGCTCCTTGTAGCTTTAGCTATGCTTGGTTGGCTAGCGTTAGATACTGCGGTATCGGTTAGCAAAGAAGAGCTCGTTGAAGTTTTAGCTGTGCTTGGTTGGCGAGTATTAGCTGTGGTAGCATCGGTTAATGGAGCAGAGCTCCTCGTAGCTTTAGCTATGCTTGGTTGCTGAGCGTTATCTGTGGTAGCACCGGTTAAATTAGCAGCGCTACTTGTATCTTTAGCGAGGCATGGTTGGCCAGCGTTACCTGGGGTAGCATTGGCTGATGAAGCAGAGCTCCTTGTAGCTTTAGCTTGGCTTGGTTGGCTAGTACTAGCTGTGGTAGCATCAACTAACAGAGTAGAGCTTCTTGTAGCTTTAGCTATGCTAGTGATAGCTGTGGTAGCATCGGTTATTGGACCAGAGCTCCTTGTAGCTTTAGATAGGCTTAGTTGACTGGCGTTAGTTGTGGTAGAAATGGTCAAAGGAGCAGCGCTTCTTGTTGATCTAGCTAGGCTTGGTTGGCTAGCGCTAGCAGTGAAGGTTAAAGGTGTAGAGCTCCTTGTAGCTTTAGCTAGGTTTTGCTGGCTAGCGTTTGCTGTGGTAGCATCGGTTAACAGAGCTGAACTCCTTGTGGATTTAGCTAGGCTTGGTTGGCTAGCATTAGCTGTGGTAGCATCGGTTGACGGCGCAGAGCTCCTTGTAACTTTAGCTGGGCTTGATTGGACTGATTTAACATGGGTGGCAACAGGTAACTGAGTAGAAGTGGTCGCGGGTTTACCTGGCATTGCTTTGGCGCTGTTGCCATCAACAGCTGTATTAGTTAATTGAGTGGAGCTCCTAGTGACTTTCGATGGGCTTGGTTTGCTAGAGTTAGCGACAGTTAATGGAGTGGAACTCCTCGTAGCTTTTGCTAGGCTTGGTTGGCTACTGTTAACCGTGGTAGCATCGGTTAAGGGGGCAGAGCTCCTTGTAGCTTTGGCGAGGTTTGGTTGGCTAATGCTATCCACGTTAGCATCAGTTGCCGGGGCAGAGCTCCTTGTAGCTTTAGCCAGGCACGGTTGGCTAATGTTACCTGTGGCAGCATTTATTAAAGGAGGCGAGTTTTTTGTCGCTTTAGCTGAGATTGGTTGGCTGGGAGCAGAGGGACTCGGAGGGACTTTAGCCAGGACTGGCTGGTTCATTTCAGCAGTGGCAGCATCGGTTTGTGCTTCAGAGACGCTCGGGTGTGTGGCCGGCGCGGCTCTCCGGGTCAGAGGGTTGCTCGTGCGTTTTGTACTGCGCGTGAGTCGGACCCGAGGTTCGGAAGCGTCTTCAGCGACAGACGGCGCCGTCGGGGGGCCTGTCTCCCCGAGTGTCGCCGCAGTCGTAGACGTCGTGGTTTGTTTGGGTTGCGCCGCTGGACTGGGTGTTTCATCAGCGCCGTGTGTGGTTTGAGCAGGAGGGTCAATAGAAGCAGGCCCACTCGCAGGTCCAGCAGTGCTTCGTTGAGGACGCCTGTCCCTCTGATCGGGGCTTTGCAGTGGCGCGGCTTTGGGAGAACTCGTCTTAACCGATGACCGAGGAGAGGCGACAAAGACATGCGTAACGTACAGGGAGACAGACGTACAGAAAGACAGACATACAGGGGGACAAGACGTGTCATCACGGTTTTATTGTTGTTATTTCAACTTTGTTTGGCATGCCATTATAGCTCTTCTCAGTTGACTGAAATGAGTCAGAAAGGTAGACAGAGACAGCGAGTGAGACAGGGCAAAACGGACAGACTGAGGGAGAATGAGTGAAACAAAGAGACAGACAGAGACATGGTGAGACAGTACCTTGTGTTTACTGTCAATGCCTGGGGTATTCTGGATCTCCCACATGCCCTCTTTGAATCCTCTGATCCGGCCCCCTCTGCCGTATGTGGCTTGATTCCCCTCAAAAGGAACCACCTTGTCTCGCAGAACCAGACCACTGGATCAGGGAGGGGGTTTTCAAAACAACATTATTCTTCTTCTTCACTAATCACATGTCCGAGGGTGAGAGAGACATAATCTTTATTCTACAGTACAGTATCAACTCACATTTGGTGGGTGCCGAAGAAGAACACACCCATCATTTTCTTGGTTACATCGTTACTGCAAACCTGCATACACACGCACACAAACTGTAGTCAAGTGTGTGTGTGTGTGTGTGTGTGTGTGCGTGCGTGCGTGTGTGCGTGTGTGTGTGTGTGTGTTACCCGAGCAGGCCAATGGGGAAAGCCCCTCATCTTGGCGAAGACGAGGTCTCCTGGTTTGAATCCGAGCGATCCTCCTCCGGCCATGACTGCTTCTGATTCCACCCGTCTATAGCCTGGATTTAGCCCATACACACGTTACACATTCATAATACAGGTGGAAAACCATCCAGTGGTCATGGATACAATACAAGGGATGGGTTGGCACCGTTAGTAGAGTTACACTTGTATGTAACATAATATGTTAATTTAGCTACAAATTAATTTAGCTAGGCGCACCTAATCAGTCACCATAACGGCCTGCGATATTGACTGTGTGTGTGTGTGTGTGTGTGTGTGTGTGTGTGTGTGTGTGTGTGTGTGAGAGAGTTTCACTATCAACACTACTTTCATGTAGCACACGTTATTGTTTACACACACACACACAGACACTGAGGGCACGACCGAAACTCGAAAAGACCGAAAGTGACTAAATCGGTTGCGGAATATCAGGACGAGACACACATATTAACTACCTGTATTTCCGAGGAAACGCCTTTTAAAATGCTAAAATAAACACGCCTTCTGGATGTTAATCCGTCAGAGATGCTAAATGGGTAGTGGAGCGCGCCGCCATGTTGCGTTGGCCCCGTCACGTGACCAACATAATGGCGGGTCTGTGACGTGTGTTCAAGCCCTATGGGACTACTCGAATATGATTCACAACACCTGAAAATTCAGCTCACGCCAACATCCATCTGGGAATTCGGCATATATCCGAGCGGTCCAATATATCTTAGACATTCATGAATATTGCCGAGCAGGCGGCACATTTCAATAATCCCACATAATCTGAACGTCCCACGGTCGAGAGCCAATTCGATTGAGATACTTATAAATCAAGTATCTCAATCTAAATCTAAATCCAACCTTGTGGCTAAACAAAACGAATCCTTGAACGACGCGAACTGTGTATTTTCAGTCTACATACATGGATATCTGGACAATCACCTGCATACATTGTCATCACATTTCACATCACAATTCCTCCTTTATTTCAGAGACATCATCAATGTATTTCTGTTAATCCATATCATGGGGTATTTCACACACACATAGGCCTACAAATTCCCTCAGAAGGTTGCTGCAGTTTATCATCTACAGGAAGCCATTCAAAGCCATCCGCATTGTCCGCCTTAGAGTCCTTGAGGTCCTCAACCTTCAAGAGAAGGTCCGTTGCTTTGGCAAAGTTCTCCAGATTCCATCTCCAAACCTTAATCACTGCCACTGTCATCCTCTTCTTCATCTTCTTCTGGCCCGTCCTCCTCCTCCTCCATCTTCTCAGGTTCTTCCACCAGTCCAGAGAAAAAGTCGTTCCCGCCCAGTGCCTTGTTACTGAGCGACGCCAGGCGGCCGTCTTTCTTCTTGCGCTTGCGGTAGTCGCTCACCGTCGTGGCAGGAAGCTTGGAGATGTCCCAGAACTTGATGAGCTGGTCGTGGCCGCAGCTGGCCAGGAAGCGGACATCTCTGGACTTGGCGATCTGCTCTATGGGCTCTCCGATGTGCTGACCCAGACAGCCGATGACGCGGTTAGGCATCAGGTTGATTGCCCTGGGGACCACAAACATCACACCACGTTAAGCTAGCATACCGCGGAATGTGAGCATGGTCAATGAGTAGAAGGAGATGTGGACTGAAGACTGGTCTCCAGGGCGCTTACGGACCGTATGTAGCCGTCCGTAGAGGCGGTGCACATGATGCTGTCGGTCACCGGGACGATGCAGTCCACAGACTCCGCCTTCACGGCGAAGCGGTCACTGGTGGCGCCAAAGCCGTTCCAGTTGAAGATGTAGATGGTTCCCTCGCTGGAGCCACACACCACCTTCCTTCCCCTCTTCATCACCGCAACGGAGGTCAAGTCCCCGCTCTGGAACTCTGAGAGTAGCTCGAAACGGCGTCGTTTGAGATTGAACACACCCATGGTGCCGTCGCCGCTGCAAACACAGGCGCCAGATCAGCCTTGGATAACAGTGAGACCAGGATCAAGGTTTTACCTCGTCGTATTGCGTCTCCATGAGGTAGCATGTGCTAGCTAAGCTGCCGGTGAGTATTGTAATGTCGTACCTAGCGGTCAACAGGATTCTCTTGCTCTGGTCCACAGCTATACTGCTGATGTAGTCCTCATGCTGTTTCAGGTCCATGAATGCTGAGCCCTTTCTAAGATCCCACACCTGCAACAGTAAAGTATCATGTCTAGAATGAAAACATACACATCGTTCTTATAACAATGCGTAATTCCCCACTGAATGAGCATGTTATCTTAGCAGACAACTTTAACTAACTGACAACTTTTTTTGCAAGTTACACTCAAAGTATAGCTTGCAAAACATATGCATGGCCATGCCATTAGTTACTAGGTTATTAAGATATGGTTTACATTCAGTTAGAGATGTTCAAGCTATATAGTTTGGGTCAGGTATAGGGTGAGGTATAATGTCATTTAGCCTAGTTAGGGCTAAGGTCAGGTGTTAGGGTTAAGTTTGGGTCTGGTTTAGGTACAAGGTAATACAGTTAGGGATAGGGTTCGGTTAGGTAGTAGGTTACATACTCAGGGTTAGGAATTAGGTTATATAGTTACGGTTGGGTTAGGGTTAAATTGTATTGTTAGGCTAATGGTCGGGTCAGGTCAGATATTGTTAATAGTTAAGGCTAGGGTTGGTATTAGGTTATGGTTAGGTATTGGGTTATATCGCTAGGGGTAAGGTTTCGGTATTAGGTTATATAGTTTGGGTACAGGTTGGGTAAGGTATAGGGTTATATGGTCAGAGTTAGGTATTAGGTTTTATAATTAGGGTAAGGGTTGGGTTATTTACTAGGTTATATGGTCACTGTCAGCGTTAGGGCTGTAGTGTATCAGGGCTATACTATACAGGTGTATACAGTACCTTGACAGTACCTCCGTCGTCCCCGGTAGCCAGGATGTTTTCGTCCACAACCAACAGCGCGTTGATGGGTCCACTGTGGGCTTTCTGGATTCGCGTCACCAGTTTGCCCACTTCTACGTCCATGACGTGCACGCACTTATCTTTAGAGACGCTGAACAGCTTCTCGCCATCGCCGGAGAAGGCCACCTCTCGGCACGACTTGAGATGGTGACCAGAGGACCACAGCTCCTTGTTCTCACCCTCCGTGCACGAATAGGAATAGGCGTAAATGTCCCCGTCGAGATCCCCAAAGGCCAGGATATCTCTGCTTGGGTGAAACGCCAATGTGTTCGAGATGGCCTCAAGTCTTATGTCCTCCGGTGTTTCCCGTATTCTTGGTTCTTGTGGTTCGGCTTCGTCCTCCTCGTCTGTGTTGACCGGATCATTGTCTGAAGTATTCTCTGTGGTTTGTGTACAATGTTCTGCTGAACCTGGAATTTCAACGTGCTCTATGGGTGCCGCCATGATGTTGGTACTCCTCTTCTTCGATTCGTTTTTGATGGAAATATTGTATGGCATATAGCGCCCTCTATGACAGCTACATATCAATGTGCAGCATACCCAAGACTTAGAAACTCAGTTAGGACAAGATAGTTGTATATCAACGTACATATGTCAATATAAGGAAACAAGGAGCAGCAGCAAATACAATAAAACATTTGCTACAGTTTGTATGAATAATCACATTTAAAAGAATGTTATTTAAAATGTCGACGTTTAATAGCCCGATTGCGTAAGGAATGAAGGACTTCGTGTGGCGGTAGATATCAGGCGCAGGTAGCCAGGTGAACACTCTGAATGTGTCTGTGCTTGACTGTCAGCGTATACTAATTATACAATATGTCAATGATTAAGGTGACCCATTCAATAGGTGCATTCAGCAAGGCAGTATCAATTTGTTGTTAGATGATGAACTCGTGCAGAGTCCTTCTTGTGTCCACTAGATGGCAACTCCTGTTAAGTATTGTACTTTAATGGCGCACTTACTCCCTGTATTGGGGATTTTGAATATCGTAGATGTGATTTCCTGCATTCTGCTGCATTTAAGGTTGACCTGGTGAAGATCTTACATTTATTCTGGTGGGCGGTAAATCTATCTATTTATCTAGCAATCCAACACATTGTATATTTTTGGACGGTAGAATTTTAGATTTGAGGACGAAACGATAGAGTGGGCTAAGGCATATTTTGGGTGGGCTTGAGCCCAAAGCTTCCCAGGAGAATACTACAAAACATTTGTGAATAAGCTAACCCCGGTTTTATGCAACTTTCTAACTATGCACTAACAAAGGGGTATCCACCTGGGTCATGGTCAGACGCAATAATAAGTGTTATCCACCAAGACAACAAAGACCCAACCCAGTTTACATCATATCGTCCAATCAGCCTCTTATGTGCAGACCTTGAAATATTTCAATTACAGTGAAGAGATACAAAAATACATAAACAAACGTGTGGAGTCAGATCACACTGGTGTCATTAATAATAGACAGGGCGTTGATAATGTCAGAAGAGCTCTAAACCTGCACGCAATTGCAGCCAAAAGGAATACTTCTTCAATGCCTCTCAGCTTAGATGATGAGAAAGCATTTGATACGGTTGACTGGACCTTTCTCCAACAAACCCTCA
>OMKQ01094925.1:0-19312 GCA_900302335.1 Phycis phycis
CGCGCATGCACATTCAATGAACGATATGCCTGGTTTCCCTCCCCTGCCCTCCTTGTCCAGTCGGGAAATGATCAACAGCAACCTTGCCCTCATGCCTGTGGCCCAGCGCCAGGCGTTCGGCCAGTGGTTCAGCCGGGCCATGGCTCCACTCAACATGACCAGCGCCGCGCCCTCTTTCATCAGGGACACTGGGAACCTGATCGCCTACCTGCCCTTCCAAAGCTTCCAACACCTCTCACCTGCTCAGGTAACAGCGGCACGGCCAGCTTCTGACACCTAGTCGCCGACCGGGGGAAACCTGAGTGCCGGCGCCATAGTCAGATCCATCAACACCCGGCCGCCGGCGCCAGGGCTGTCGGAGCCGGCCGTCAGGAGGCGGTCAGCGGGAGCGCTTGATGATGACGATGATGATGATGATGATGAGGGCTTCTCTGTGCACCTCAACACTATTGTGGCTGGTGTTGACGCGGATGATGTTTCATAAGTAAAGATTTGAATGGTTGAATTAATAATGAGCCTGGGACAGCAGCGGTAAAGGTAAATATTAGAGAAGGCTTCGCGGTGAAGGGATCGTACGACGGTGCGTTATGGATCAAAGATGCTTATTCTGTATGGATCATGGATTGTATCGGTTGTGTAAGTTCAAGTCATTTACCATCAAATGTGCAGCATCACTTACAGTCATACTGTACAATGACATGTTTTGGACGAGGCCCGTTCCAACATGGTAGGAAAATCAAAGAAAAAGAAAATACAATAGAAAAATCTTCACTACGTGAGGCGGGCAACAATCACAGCATACAACCAAAATTGGACTAGCTTCTAAAAAAGTTAAAGATTAGTGAACATAAAAGTTGTGGTTTGAATCAACTTGCTGCAGTTTGATCTACCTCAAATCGCAGGAAAAAGTAGTGTTCCAAGATGTTCCAAGATTTTGTTTTGATTTGTGTACATCTGTGTTCACGACCAAACTTGTGCAACATGCCTTTTCAAAGCAGTCAGCATTCAAAGTGTGAGATCAAATAATTGAATGCAATTAACAAATCGATTAATTCATAAGTGAACTAAACAGTGAAGAGGACAAACGTCCGATACACACAGCTAGCAATGAAGTGCACTCGCCCATGAGCATCTCTCACATCCTTGTGTGCATGAAATACTGTGGAGATTTTTGGGGAACAGCTCTACAAGAATACACAGCGGTCAGCACACCTTTTCCAGTGCTGCGCACCGGGTTTGAATAAACAGCCAGAGAGAGTGCACAGGACTCCATAGGAGTCAGAGACGCAGGGTTAGTGATCCTTTGTACGAGTTCTCCTGACAGCATATGTGTTCCTCAGCTGCTGGACGGGCTGGAGGTGCTGCAGAGGAACATGCTCGGTGTCCTACATCAAACCTTTATAGCTCAGAGCATCATTGGTGCCTTCACAAACCTCTCGGTACAGGACTTCATCAGGTAGCACACGCACACGCATATGCATGCACACACATGCATACACATTCAGATGGGCACGCACACACACACACACACACACACACACACACACACAAGCAAATACACATTCTGATAGACACACATAAACATAGACACTTAGGGCTACTAAAAAGTGTGTGTGTGCGTGTGCGTGTGTGCAGGCTGGGCAACCTGTCCTGCCTAGCAGAGCCTTCAGACCTGCTGCGCTACAGAGACTCCGAGGCGTTCCCCGTCATCCGGAGCCTCATCAGCTCCTGCACTCGCGGTGACTACAACCTGCCCAGTCACATGGTACATACACCAACGCGCACACCTGAGTGCACCTGGGGGAGAGCTCTCTGTGCATGAGTGAGAGAAAGCATTGGTTTGTGAATGAAGGCAGTGTTTAATAGTGAGATGGTAACCGCCACTGGGAGATTGTATAGTCATTGCATTGTTTTTTTGTTCCGCTTTCCATACAAAATTTGCAGATTGTTTTTTTCCTGAATCACACCGATTTGAGATCACCGGCCGCACTTCCTCCCTCCAGACTGAACGAGCTGGTCCCCTTCCTGCCCTGGCTAGGTGTGGACTTCTTGCAGGAGCTTAGCCAATCACAGCTGCTACCTGCCTTCCCTGCATTGGCCTCTGTGTTATTCACCCCTACACAGGTAGGACAGTCCCAAGCTGTGGTTGACAGTGAGCGTCTAGGGCTTAGTAAGCAATATTCGGCTAGCAAGGTTTTGGCGTGAAACGTTCTGTGGGCAATGTTAGCACAGCAAGGTTTTTGCTAGTAAGGTTTTTGGCTACCAATGTTTGGCTCGCAAGGTTTCATTTTGCAAGGTTCGGCTAACAAGGTTTCTGGGAGTAAGGTTTCACAGATATTTGTAAAGCAACATTTGGCTTACAAGTTTTTGGTCAGTAAGGTTCCACAAACGACAGCTGGAGTACAAGTTGATGTCTGTTGATGACTATTGGTTGTGCATGATTGGCTTCATTATTAAGCCATAGAGGAAGGGGTGGGGGTAGTGTTAGTTGAACAGCTGACAGGCACCCAGTCTCAACTCTGAGGTCAGAGGTTATCTGATTTGGGGTAGGTGAGTCTTCGCTGTGAAAGGGAGTCTTATTCGGCTCCAGCACCCCAGCTGCTGCCTCAGGAACTCAAGAGCTTGCAGCTACTCAGCAATTTTTTTAACCTATGCTTTTTTCAGGCTAGTGTAATCCTGGACAAGATGCCTTCAAGCTACACTGTGAGTTTTGTTTTATTGTCTTTTGATATGTGTAAAAAAAAAAAAAGAAAAGAAAAACAGTGTAACCGGAGAGCAGATAGTACAGCCTTTCACTGAAACATGTGACAGGCTTCTCTGTTCTGATATTATATGCGCCCACTTTTCATGCTTACCAAGCCACTGGTGATGGTAGACATATGGCCAATGTCCTGTCAGTCTACATACACAATCTTTCCATTCTGAATTCTATGCCATTTGTTTTGCCACACTGCATTAGGAGAGCGCAGGGCGTAACATACTTACATTTGTTGTTCTGATCCAATTGAATACCAACAACTTTATTTTTTGTTGGTACCTTAGATGATGCTTCTTTATTGCCAAATTATTAAACTTCCATTGACATAATAACATTTTATAAAAAAGTAAATAAACAATTTTTTACCTCTTTTTTAAATCATCATCTAAATTCTAAAAAGAATTAGCCAACCTTAACTGAATTTGCAATTATTTGATTAACTAGCCAGCCTTAACTGAATCAGCCTAGTTTATCTGAATTAGCCAACATTAAGGGAATTTGACCACTTCCACTGGACAAAGCCGGCTTTCTAACTGGACCGCCGTCCTTGTGGTCCTGTGATCCAGAGTGCTCCTGGGGGTCTGCAGGCACTGGGCACGCTGGTGGTGGGGCTGAAGGTGGAGACGGTGTCCACCCTGTCAGCCAACACACTGCTGTCCTCCCTGCCCAGCATGGCTGAGAACGAAGCACAGCTCGGACCACCACAGGCCAACGCCATCTCAACCAAACTCTGGGTAACACACGCACACACACACACACACACAAGCTATTGACAAGTGTTGCATTTCACACACCTGTAATTGACAGGCAAGCTGGATTCCACGAACCAACCACAAATGATTTGTCCTGATTGGTCAGAAATCTGCATACAGAGGCAGGTGCAGTCAACTTGAAAGGGATATTCTCACAGCCCATTTCACTCACTAGTAGATGACGGATGGCTTTACCATTTCTAACAAACGACACTCAAATATAAGCTCTTACATCTTACCTATAGCACCTTTAAGTTACCTGTTGTTACCTAACGTCGACTTGACATTAAGTAACACTGCGCCGTGTCATCCTATGTTAAAACATGAAGTTGTTGTATTATTCAGGGCTCTCCTGATGTGGTGAACTGGCTGGCGAAGGTGTCTCCTCTCCTGTCCAGCACTCCTCTGATCAGCATGCTACCACACACATCTCTGCTGCTGGCCAACAGCACGTACACCTTCAACCAGCCCTGGAACACACAGCAGGTACACTCCCCATGTCACCGCTACACACAGCTAGTTATAGCCCCATATCACCGCTACACACAGCTAGTTATAGCCCCATATCACCGCTACACACAGCTAGTTATAGCCCCATATCACCACTACACACAGCTAGTTATAGCCCCATATCACCGCTACACACAGCTAGTTATAGCCCCATATCACCTCTACACACAGCTAGTTATAGACCCATATCACCACTACACACAGCTAGTTATAGACCCATATCACCACTACACACAGCTAGTTATAGCCCCATATCACCGCTACACACAGCTAGTTATAGACCCATATCACCACTACACACAGCTAGTTATAGACCCATATCACCACTACACACAGCTAGTTATAGCCCCATATCACCGCTACACACAGCTAGTTATAGCCCCATATCACCGCTACACACAGCTAGTTACAGCCCCATATCACCACTACACATATACACATACTGACAATAGCTAGTGTACTCAGCTACTATCCCCATAACACCACTACACACAGTAGCTATGGTCCCCACATCACCATTACACCATTACCCATACCGCCACAGAGGGTAGGCCCCCATGCTGGTAGCTATGGGATACCTATACTGATAATACACACCCTAGCTATAGGGTACCTATACTGATAATACACACAGTAGCTATAGGGTACCTATACTGATAATATACACAGTAGCTATAGGGTACCCACACTGATAATATACACAGTAGCTATAGGGTACCTATACTGATAATATACACAGTAGCTATAGGGTACCTATACTGATAATACACACCGTAGCTATAGGGTACCTATACTGATAATATACACAGTAGCTATAGGGTACACACACTGATAATACACACAGTAGCTATGGTCCCTATACCATCACTACGTATTACTACCATCAGTCATTAAACATGGCTAAAGTACACACACTACATCACAATACGCATCATAATACACTACACAATACACCATTCCTCGACCATGATGAATTACTCTGTAATACAGTCCAACTTTAGTTTTAGTATTAGGAATGTCTTGTCCTGCATGTTGTGCCTGTGCACTTTATCTGTTTCACCGTGGGAGGGTGAGAAACGTACTCTCCATTCCTTTGTATGTCTTGCCATGTGAAGGAATTGACAATAAAGCTACTTTGACTTTTGACTTTGACTTTGACTTTTGACGTTTGAACACATCAGGACAAGATAAGACTCACATTCGTTTGCAGCCACTAACACGTGTATTTTGTTCTTCCTCTTCAGGCCAAGGCTTTATTCAGAGAACTGATGGATTCCCAGCCAAACCTCAGCCACCAACGCTTCCTGTATGTTTAAGCTGTGTGTGGCCTGTGGTCATCAGACAGCATTACCATGTGATTCTATCAAAATGTTGAATTGATGAATGAATATTTCATGGTAATTCGATAAGATAGTTTAGAACATTAGATTAGGCTTTGGACAGGTCTTGAGGCAAGTGAATAGCTATGTGGTTGGGAAAGCCAAGGGTCATGAGAGTAATAAATTGCACCCTGAGTTGTGGACATCCTCCCTGCTGTGGTTGTTGACCCAGGAACATCGGGACGGTGGGTCAAGGGGTGAGCTGTCCAGCGCTGTCTAAGCTCTTCCTTGCCAGACCGCCAAAATCTGGGCTGAAACACGTCCTTCACTTCCTGAGAGAGCAGCCAACTCCCCTTCACACATCGCTGGTATGAGCTTGCTGTTCGCTGATACACAGCTCTGTTTGTAGTTTACACGCATGTTGGAAGTGTCCTTGAGCGAGACACTGAACCCCAACTTGCTCCCCGGGCACTGAACAAAGCAGCCCACTGCTCCTATGTACCATAGGATGGGTTTTGTTCCCATATCTAAAAAATACTGAGAATGACCAATAAAGACCGAAAGGTCCTCTCTTAAAAAAACCCAAACATTGCCATTAAACTAAGCATGGCTTTCAAAGACAAGACGAACGATATATGTTTTATATTTGACCTAATTTGCTCTATAACAGATTTTCAACAGCGATTCACGTCCTGAATGATCAATTGGTTTACACATGTTATAATATCTAGTTATATCTAGTATCTTCTAATAACAAGGAAGCAAGAGTATTGTTTTACTCTGTCTTCAAGCAAGTCAATGTCCATCCCAGTGCAGTCATAGTAAAACACCTTCTACTGCCAGATAACGGCAACTTTTTTTCCCTCTACAGAAAAACTGTGTGATTCGAGAGCTGTACAATTTTGAGTTCTTCTCTGACCTGCTAGTGGACATGGGAGCAGAAATAGCTCTGGCCCTGCCGTAAGTCTGCCCTGAAATTGCCATCTGCAACATCTTCTCTCTCTTTCTGTGAACAGGTTTGATGTAATGTTTCCAAATCCCAGACCAACCGATGAAGTTGAATGTTCACTCACAATAGGCTCTTATGTGAATTACCACAAATACCTTGACCAAATGTGTGTTAGGTCATCATTATTATTCTGTACACATGATCGCAAATATCTTCACAAAACAAATACCCTTATGACATGTGTAACATTGTTGTTAATACTAAATCTGTCTGCGACAAAAAGTAATACATGAATGTGGGCTGTCAATGTAATATGACAATCACTCACATTGATGATGCACTGATCAGATGTTAAGTGATTGGTACTGATATTTGGTACATCATTGATCACAATATTATGAATTAATAATTATTATTCTCTTCTCAAATAATTGTTCATGGTATTATATGAGTGTATCTATTATCTGTATTATCTCTGAGGTCTTCACCTTTGTCCGTCCATCTTCTTGTGGTCTACAGGGTGAGTACCATCAAGATGTTCCCTGCAGCCATGATGGACACTCTGAGGACTATGATCCTCCAGGACCCCCAGCCCTTCCTCCAGCTGCACAGGATCAAGCAGGAGCTCCTGGTGGACAAGCTGGTGCAGAGACTGGTAAAGCTCTGGATACTTTGGAACTTGAATAGAAATACCATGACACAAGCAATTCAAGTCTGATCCATCCAGTCCTATTCGTTTTCATTCAATGACATGAAAGCAGCAGGACTTATGGTTCTTAACTCGTTATGGTTTTCGCTACGGGGCAATAGAATTCAGGAGCCGGTGGGCATAATTCTGGTCTATGAGAAAGGAACAAACAATTGTGAGGGTTGAAATTCTGTCATGGAATTTCTGCTGGCGCTGAAGTGCCGGAGTGGTCTCTCTTGCAGGGCATGTACACAGGGGAGTACACAGAGGAGGAGCTCCACTCCCTGGGCCTCATGGCCACCTTCGTGGTGGACGAGGTGTTCGTGCAGCTGAGGCGCAGCGTCTTCCTCGACAACCTGGAGCGCCTGCGGGGCTTTTGCTACAGCACCACCAAGAGGCTGCAGGTGGCAGCCATATTGCAGCAGCAAGGGGTGTTCGGGTACAGTAGTCGATGCCTCCTGCGGAGGCATTTAGAAAACACAATTCCTGCGTTGCCTTTCCATCCTGAGTGTTATTTGTCAACCACATAGGAGGCAGGATAGTCTCTTAGTGGTTAGGGTGTTTGACTCCCAGCTGAATGGTTCTGAGTTCAATCCCTGATGTGCATCCATGAGCAAGATGCCCAAGCCCTACATGATCCTTGATGTCATGAAAAAATACGCTGTAAGTCACTTCAGATAAATGACTAAATAGTGACTTGGATAATTAGCACATACTGGCTGACAGATAACTAATGAGTGAAACAAGTTGTGGTCTCTCTCCGAGGGTCCCTAATGTGTTCACATCTCCCACAGCCCAGTTCAATCCTGGACCACAGTCACCATCGATCAGGTGGGCCGTTTCTTCTTCTTCCTGTCCAAGGAAACACTGGCCAAGATTTCCCCGGTGAGTTCATGCCATCAGAAACTGCCGAGTCATCTCTAGAAATGTTTTGTTGCCTCTGGAAATGTCCAGGTTTCTCTGTGGATATTCAGTTACCTTCAAAATGTCAGTTTTCCTCTATGAAAGGAACCCCACAAATGCACTGATTGTAAGTCGCTTTGGACAAAAGCGTCTGCTAAATTCCCCCTTTACCCTTTAATCAGTTCTGAAAATGTGTAGTCTGTTCAGACAATTTCCATAGTTTCCTCTTTAAGCGCCTAGTCACCTGGGAATGTGCCTCCATTGTTGGGGAAGATATCTGAGGACTTTATTGCGCTCCGAGAGTGTGTGTGTGGGAGTGTGTGTGTGTGTGTCTGCATGTGATTGTCAGGAATGGGCAGTGGGATGCTGGGATTGCTATCTGACGCCAGGTCAGGACGGAGTGTAAACTACCCTGCTGGGTGTCACGTCTCCAGTTAGCTGTTAGGCTCAAATACCCTGTTCCTGTTGTCACGCTTACCTCTCACTACTGTGTGTGTGGTGGTGTGTGTGTGTGTGTGTGTGTGTGTGTGTGTTGATGTATCTGTGTCTGATGTGTGTGTGTTGTATGTATCTGTCTGTGTGTGTGACGTGTGTGTGTGTGTGTTGATGTATCTGTGTCTGATGTCTGTATGTGACGTTTGGTGTGGTGTGTGTGTGTGTGTGTACTTGGGCTTGGGATCTGTGTTGCATTGCATGCATCCGTATCTGAAGTGTGTGTCTGATGTCTATGTACATGTAATGTGGCTTTATATATACATGTATTTATATGTGTGTGTTTGTGTATGTATTGTATGTATTCTTGTGTATGTGTTTATTCGTGTGTATTTGTGTGTGTGTGTGTGTGTGTGTGTGTGTGTGTGTGTCTCTGTGTGAACGGTTGGACATGTGTGTGGCTCCAGTCACTGCTGAGCGTGGGCCACGTGGAGAGGTTGTTCCAGGACCAGTCCCAGTGGGAGGCCAGCGAGGTGGGCCGCTACTGTGTGAAGAACACCCCCCAGGATGAGAGGCGGGCCTGGTTCGGCAAGCAGCAGTATGTCCTCCAGTACTTCCTGGGGTTCCTTAGAATGACCGTGGTCCCGTGTAAGTATTATTATGAAAGATTACCTTTAATTGCTCATGAATTCGTCGTTTGCTTTGACGTAGGCAATTTGGGGAAACCAGCTAGAGTAAGCTAGATTTTGAAAGTACCCATTCAGAAAAAAGTCCCTCCCCTCCCCCAAAACTCCTCCAGAGGAGACTCTGATCACGTACAATGAGTGCACGCAGGTAGCCAGGTTAGTAGGTAGACGGGTCGGCCATCCAGTCATTTGATTTGGGCAGAATGAAACGATTGGACAGGCTTATTACAGGCCTGCAACAGCCACAGATACCAGATTTTGTCTTTTTTTGTGAGAGCATTTGAGTCGAGAATTGATTGCTTGCTGTTGTGTAAGAGTGTGTAAGAGAATTTCAACAAGAATGACAAAAAAAGCTTAAAAAATAAATGTAGCTAGTTTTAACTATTTTACAGTGGTACTATTACATATTTCATTGAAGTCTGGTATTTTCGTTGTTATTTTTGTTAGTCTGATAATGATGATAATGACTTTATATATAGCACCCTTTAAAACAAATTACAAAAAATAACGCAAGAATTGAATGAAATTGCGGAATATAGAAAACAATAATGGAAAATGATCAACATGTATAATAACAAGTGAAACAATAACACTAACGATAAAGTAAAAATAATGACAATTATGTATACTTCATCATCATCATCATCGTCACTTATTTTTCTCCCCGTTCAGCTCCCGTGGTGCAGCCCGGCTGTGAGATGCTGCACACTCTGGCTCCGTCTCTGTGGCCCATCGGCAGCCTGACATCCATGACCGACGGGGACTTCTCCAACTGCCTGGAGCTCATTGGACGGGACCCCTTCCTCTTGCAATCTCAACGCAGCAAGCTGCTGCAGAGGGCCAAAGAGGTAAGGTGCTGTTGGCCATTGAACCACCAGTACAGTTTAGCCTTGACTGTCCAGTGCTGCTGACTGACTGGGATTGTGTGTGTGTGTGTGTGCGTGCGTGCGTGCGTGCGTGCGTGCGTGCGTGCGTGCGTGCGTGCGTGCGTGCGTGTGTGTGTGTGAAGGTGCATGGTCCTGTCTCCTCCCTGCCCTCCACGGTGATCCCCCAGCTGGGAGGTCTGACTGTCGAGCTCTCCCTGGAGGAGCTGGCCTCTCTTCGCCTCACAGAGATCAGCAGCATCTCAGCCATGGGCACCATCAGCACCTGGACCCGCACACAGGTAGTCTCGGCAGCCCAACGCTCAGATAGGGTCGCAGGGTTCTTTCACCAAGGGGTTGCCAGGTCTACTTGATTTTGACGTTTAATGCAATAGCAATCGAAATACCTGTCATTATATTTGTTAGAATAATACAACATATTATTGGCTGGGGTGTACGCCCCCCCAGACAAAGATTTCTGGCTTTGATCTCCGATGTCCGCGGCCTGCCTGTAGGTATCCTTGAACAGATGACCTCCCTCCCTACCTGCTCCCTAATTACCTGTACCTGATTTCACTGTCGCGTTGCTGAGAAATGGGTCATTAGTAATACTGTTGTGATGTTATATATTTGGTATTATGTATTCATTTATCTGTGGTTATGTATTTAATAACCACATATCTCTCTCTAATCTCTCTCTCTTTGTCTTTATTTTCCCCACTCTAGCTGCCTGTGCTTTTCTCCACTATGGTAAACTCCATCAAGCTGGATCCTAGCATGCTGGATTCCAGCACTCTGGTAGCGATGGGTCACATGGTTTGCGGAGCAACAGTCACGGAAATACAAAATTTCAATGCTGTGGAGTTCAGGTGAGAATTATCATTGTCTTTCTAAAACATGCTCTTCGTGAGCCAAGTCTAATTTCACGCGGAGGCATTTTGGTTTGTGTAGCTAAAGTCACGGCCCTTTTGCTGTTACCTTATTTTGGAAGAAATATGGATGGTCGTCAACAGAGACAGACAAAACAATTTTGGATCCAGTTTGAAAATGTGCCACAAATTACACATATGCTGTTTGTGAATTTTGAATATACTTTTGCCAGAAAAGAAAGTCGCAGTTTGTCGTAAAACAGTACGGTTGTCAGTGTCGTCAGGAACAATAAACGTCACCGACATTTATCTTACCTGATGTGTTTTATCCAGCGACAACTGCTCTTTTAATCAGCCGGGAAGCGAAACACAAGAGCAAGACTTTATGCTAGCTTCAGTGGCTCTGTGTAGCTCGGGAAGAGAGAAGGTCATCAGAATCAGAATCAATTTTATTGCCAAGTAGTTTTCACATACGAGGAATTTGCTGTGGTATATTGGTGCATAAGTAAAAGTAAATCATGAGTAAGTAAGTAAGTCTGGCATATCAGGCTTGAAAATCCTTTCTTTCCTGACCAATTGCTCTTCTTCTGTTTCCTTGTATGCTGTGCTTCTGCGACCCCCTCTGCTGGCCACAGTAAGGCTGTGCTGTGGTTGGGCCAGTTGAGGCTCAGCTGTTCTGAGGAGCAGTTTGCTGCCATGGTGACGCTGCTAAGTGACAGACTTGCCTTTGGCACCACCAGTTCCTGGGGGCAAGACGTGTTCATAGAGATAGGAGTTGTTGCGGGTAGGTGCCTTAAAGCTCTGACCGAAGTGTGAACATTATGAGGATCCAATAGGCCGTTGTCAAACAATTATGACACATCATGCCTTGAATAATACACACTTTACAAATAATCAAAATAAATGTGCTGATGTCAGTGTTGCATATTAATGGAACTTTACATTTATTTGTCATTGCTGGAATTTCAGGCTCATGTGTTCTGATTCATACCAGCTAGCTAATTTTCTCCACGTATTTGAGTAGCATGTGACATATTAAAACCAAACTGTATCCGGACCATACGGTTCACTCTTTACCAATATAAGAACTCCCTTCAGCAGGGCCTGCTAAACGTTCAATATCCCAGAATGGTGGGAGATTGTTTGGTCCGTGTGCTTTCTCCTTATCACGCGTGCATCTCATGTGTGTGTGTGCAGCTGGACTTCCCGATATGTCCATGTCAGCGCTCATCCAGGAGCAGCTCGAAGGCATCACACCCCTGGCCATCTCGCTGATTCCCCCAGAGAAGTTTGCTGTAAGTGTTACGTTATCAGTGCTAGAAATGCGGCAGAGGCTCAGGGGATAGAGCGTGTTGGCTGGCCAGAAGGTTGCTAGCAACCGGAACTAGCAACCGGAAGGTTGCTGGTTCATTCTCCCGGCTCCTGCTAGCTGGAGTGTCGAGGTGTACCTGAGCAAGACACCTAACCCTAACAACCAGATCCCCATGAGGTGGCTGCCCTGGTTGACACCGCCGTCAGTGTGTGAATGGGTGAATGTTGCAAAGCTTTGAGTGGCCAATGGTTAGAAAAGCGCTATATAAAAAAAATACCGTGTCCGAAATAACCAAGTACTCCTACGTCTCATGTTGTATCATATTATGATTGTCCCCTCTGGTTTCTCGGTTTGTGGCGCCCCCTGCAGGTGGTGTTCAGCCCTAGCAAGATCAGTATGTTCTCCTACGAGCAGGCGGTCGGGGTGACGGCTGAGCAGCGTGAGGCGCTGTCTGATGCCCAGCAGAGGGCCCTGGCCTTAGTCCTTACGCCCTGGGAGGACCTGCAGCTGGACTTCAGAGGTACTCTGAAAGTGAAAGTAGTTTTTATTTCTTGCTGGTACTATCATGTTGACCATATTGACGTAGTGCACACACAGAGCACGCACCGAAAAATACACTTCATTATTTATTATAGTCTTTCATCCTCCTCATTTGTTTACAAATAAATTAAACACATCATTTCAACAACACAATCATTTTGATTTTGAACTTTTTTTTTGCTTAACAGTGGAAAACTATCTTGACTTTTCATTTTGGACAGTGGAACAGAACAGAAAAGTGAAAGTTTAGGTAAAACACTTGAGGTAGCCGTCCTCATCTGTTTGACGGCGAGCCATGCCGCTTGATGAGGGAGCAGCTCTCCTTCCTTTGCCCAGCCAAGTCTTTACACGAGGAAGGGGATCCCACTGCTTGCATGGTGGTCCCACTGTGTTGATGAAGAGGAGGGTTGCTGCATTTCTTGTTGTCAGTTTGTTTCTACACTCTGTTATGATGCTGTTCATTGTGCTGAACCCCCTCTCACAGTCTGCTTTTTTATTTGGGAGACTTTGCAACAAACGTCTGTCTGCTTAAACACTTTTGATTACCAGCTGCGCGCGTTGGCGCAAGATCTGGTTCAGCCGTACACACACTGTGCAGCTCGCTCGTTGTCTGTCCAGCGACACACTGCACACATAAAAACAGAATATTGAAACATCAACATGTTTTTCTGTATATGTTGTTTTTATTTGGCAGACTTGGCAACAAACGTCTGTCTACTGAAACACTGTGGATACCAGCTGCGCACGTTGGCGCAACATGGCTAAGCAGTACACGCGCATTATCTCGCTCGTTGTCTGTCGAGTGAAACACTGCGCGGAAGGATTAGATACAACTCAGAGACCGTTCAGAACGAGTCGTATGCAACGTCTGTTGGGGAAAACATGTTGCTTCTGGTCATTTGACGTTAGCAGGCGTGTTGTCATGCTGAAAGTGCAATTCTTTTCAGAAACAGTATATTTTTCTTTCCGGTACGGCGTGCCCCCTCCAAATCTTTCAGTGGTACGCCGTACCTGCCAGTACCGGCTTACTTTCACCCCTGGAGGTACTGCAATACTACCTCTAAACAATCCACAGTCAACAATCTGCCTTTTTAAAATAAGAGTCACCTTTACCTGTGTAAAGGTGATCATACCTTTCAGCTTGTAGTTAAGAACCCTGCCCACTGCACAAGATAGTGGTGTCAACTTATTAGACATTTTTTCCTGCCCTCTTTTAGGCTAAATAAGTTGATAACATTTAAAAAATGAACAAGCTGAATTTCCTGTCTGAGATTAATGACATGATACTATTGCTTATATCTGAATTGTGTCTTCAGGCCAATGACATCATAATAAACATGTAGGCCTAGTGACACATAACCTTTTTGTCTTGGCACACTAGCACACTTAGTTGTGTCTTGTCTTGCTCTGCTTTGGATGGATTCCATGCAGTAATTTACAGTCATGTATGTGTTCATGCAGTCGTGTGTTTGTGAATGTGTGCAAGGACTTGTGTATGTGCTTGTATGTATGTACGTGTGCGTGTGAAAGTATGTTTAAGCATGTGTGCATTCATGTGCATGTTCATATCTGTGTGTGTGCACATAAATTGCATTTGAGTTGGATGAGTTAATCTGTTCATGTGCATGCATGAACAGAGGAACATGTTACAGATGAACAGTTTGGTTGTGTGTGAGCGTGTGTGCACGTGTGTGTGTGTGCACGTGTCCATCTCTTCATGCGTGTTAATGTGTGTGCGTGTGTGTGTCCTTCCACAGGGAGGTCATTTGGGGTGACAGTCGGTCCCAGTCATCTGTGTCTACTGCTGGGGCTCCTTATCTGGCTGCTCTCGTCTTTGATGGCCCCTCTACATCCAGGGCTATCTCTGTCACCTCACCACCAGACCCACTTCACCTAGCAATATCTGACCCAAACAGCACTTCACACTTCCTGTATTCTAATGCATGAGTGTGTGCTTTATTTTGTCTATTGTCCTAAACGTTAATTATTATTTACCTGTAAATAATATCATCACCTTGGGTTCTCGGAAAGGCGCCACTAGTATATCAAGATTACATTGATGATTAACTTAAAGTGTATTTTTCTTTTAACAACTACAGCAGAGATAACCAATGATGTCATATTATTTAATGTGTATTTAGACTGAAGCACAATGACGCTATAGGGTAGTCTAAATGCTAAGCACTGTGTGTTTCTATTAATGCATGCACAAACAGCACCTGAGAGATCACCGGTCGTGTTCATGTTCCTCACGGCCACAATGCCACGCACCTGGTTTAAAATAATCACATAATATATTTTCAAAACCTTATGATAGTTTGGGTTGTAAATCTAGTTTTTTATTATCACAAAATGCTATTTATTTATTATTTAAGTTGTTTGGTTTGTCTATAAAAATATCTTCGGTGTGGTTTTATGCCGCTGTTTTAAATGTTTTTCTCAGTTGATGTGGTTTTTGTATTGTATTATATGATTTGATCTATTAAAATGGAATGAAAATCACGAATACCTGTGTGGTAACAGTGTACACAATTTCTATAGCACACGACAACAGCAACAACAACGAACGAATAGCCTATAAATAATAGGCTACGTTTATACAGCCTATGTGGTACCTTGGGGGAACCCATGTGTACATTTCGGTTGGGACTCGGGGAATACGTCCGACTTCAATATTTAGAACACAAACAAACATTTGGAGCTTTATTTTGAAAAACCGCTATAACGTAGACCCAACAATGCCCCCGAAAGGGGTGGGGCTTTTCTTTAGCTCTGTCTCTGTACACTAAAACACACACAATTCTCCTAAACAGGCATGAGCACAGAAGAAGAAATCACGCCTTGTTGTGGGTTGACTCAGCAGGAATAATGTGAAAAGGGAAAAGTTGATCTACAGGATAATTAATATTTGAAAGCAATATATAATGCATGATAGCCTACTGCATTATGTTCAATTCTATTTTGAATTGCCACCTGCTGACTGCATTTTTTGTTTCCATAAATAAAGTAATTTCACCATAAATTGAAGTAGAGGGCTCTATCCTGAGTGACAACAGGTGAGGCACCCTTCTGAATGCAGTGTCTCAGATAACGCGTGGTGTCCAGTAGGTAGGAGTCGTGTTGTCCCGGGGGCCAACCAGGAGTCACGGCGGGCCCCTGAGGAGGCAGTGAGGCTGAACCCACCGGCTGATCCTGTCAAACACAACCAACATGGCGGACTGGGGTGAGAACCAACTTGTTCAAAGCATAGCCATCCACGTCTTATCTGGCAAATAGAGACCGATCGCCGATGTGTATTCCCTGACGTTTAAGTATAGGTGTGCGTTAGGTTTAATTTAACCTGGGTTATCGTTTATATTCATAATAATTCGGTCGTCTTTTTTCCACAGACGCCGACAACTTCGAGCCGGACGAGCCGATCAAAAAGGCGGCAGTGCAGGATAAATGGGAAGGCGAAGATGAAGACGACGATGTCAAGGTATCGCCATTGAGAGCATCGTGTGTAATACGAGGTGCTTCACCGGTGTAGCCGTACGTTAACCCCCCCATAAAGTGGCCCGTTTGGTAGTCTAATCTCTTAATTTGTTACGGCATGCTCGCCTGTCAGATGGTCCACGGTCCGTGCTAAGCTAATGCTAACCCGTCAGGTGGACCAGTATTGGTTGCATGCTAAGCTAATGCTAACTCGTGGGGCTCCCAGATCTGTGTGTCTTTATTAAACCATATGTTATGTTGAAGTCGAAACGTAACGCTTGGTTGGTTCTGTTATCCCTGTTATCTGCCCTCATCCGGCAAATGCAAGAACCGCTTTGTGGTCGTGAAAAGGGAGGTTGTTGTAGTTGAAGCCTAACATGAACTACTGGGCCAGGCCCTTTAATGTTGGATGTCTTTACAACGCCGACATAAAACCACGGAAGTGTAACTAATTGAGTTAGCTTGTATTTAACGGCAAATAAGCAGTTGATGACGATGGTCCCTTTTTAATTAGTTTTGTGTTTTAGCTGGCTATTTGTATTGGCAACATTAGCCTGCTAACCAACTTTAGCCACTTTAGGATGAAATCATGATCTGGTGATGACTCAACCCTGTGGGCCTGGAACTTTCCGACACATGGGGCCTCATAGTCCGCCCGTCACCATCACTTGATCTTTACCTGAATATTCTTACATTTTCCTTTTTTTTCTGGCAGTCCAGCGCTGGGACCTCACATAATTCATAAATAGAAAGGACTCCCAAAGCGTCCACTAGAT
Source organism: Phycis phycis (assembly GCA_900302335.1). NCBI lineage: Eukaryota > Metazoa > Chordata > Actinopteri > Gadiformes > Phycidae > Phycis > Phycis phycis. The sequence continues at coordinate 16,832 of OMKQ01094925.1, forward strand.
TGTGTGTGTGTGTGTGTGTGTGTGTGTGTGTGTGTGTGTCTGTGTGTGCAGACACACACAGGACGAGGCGGCATTGTATCTATTGGCACAACAGAGGTTGTGGATGTTGACTGGCAATGTAAATTATCCAGTGATGTTGGACAGACAATTGCCTCCATCAGCTATGACCCCGTAATGAAGTTGTCCATCACCCATGCACTCAACTATACTAGAGGAGATACTAAAATATTAAGCTCAATGTCATCACTGAAAGTCCACCATATGTTTATTCAGACTTTAAATTAAAGTGAAGTGTATGTTTGCTTTAAAGGGACGCGCGCTTATATTACAATGAGTCATGGTTTAGAAGGGTCACTGGCAACAATGTTATTAAATTATAAATGAGCACTCTGTATATTTCTGTTAACAAATCGGCAGGCCTACTCTACCCATGATATACTCCTGGTTAAAGTGGTCCGACTGAACATGGCTCTTGTTCCTCACAGGACAACTGGGACGATGACGACGAGGAAGAGAAAAAAGCGGAGATAAAGAAAGCAGGTAATACAAAAATGGAATCCTTCACTAATTCATTCATTCATACGTCCACACTCTGCCGTGACCCACGTGCACGTCATGCATGTAAAGCGGTCAGTAATCTATTGTGTCGTTTATCAGAAACAAAGGTGTCAGAAAAGAAGAAGCTTAGCGAGAAAATAAAGGAGAAGGAAAACCGCGAGAAGAGGAAAAAACAGGAGGAGATGCGGCAGAAGGTGGGGTATTTACCACGGCTTCCAGTCTGGTGAAGACGGGGTTGTTTCACGGGTTGTATGGACTGATATAGAACCATTGTACTGATACCAACTCCCAGTATAGACGTCCGTGTGTCAGCCAGTACCAATCCAATATACATTCAACGGTCTGTTTTAAATGTGCAATTAACTTAAAAAAATAGTCATTCTTTATTTCTCTTTTGGCTGAACAGTAGTTTTGATTTCGCAATATGAGAAGCTGTGTGAAGGGGGGGGGGACGGTGTCTTTTCTTTTTCGTCCGTACAGCAGCTAGTCAGCTTTCTGTTTGTGTGACTGTGTGTTCAAAGCAAGAGGAGCTAACACCAGAGGAACAGCAAGCAGAGAAGCTAAGAGTTCAGAAGCTCCAGGAGGACGCAGACCTGGAGCTAGCGAAAGATGCTTTTGGTATGTAATGTTATTATCATACTCTGACACATTTTTATTTATTTGTTACGTTTAAGAGCATTTTTTTTTTTATCAACATAGTGTATTTATGTTAATAAAATGCTTTTTATTACATAAAAAAAGTAGCATAGTATTAAATACTTCATAAAATATTCAGTAGTATGCTCATTTTACTTAACAGAATATTTGTAATCAGTCAATACAATTTCTTTCTAAACCTTGCTCCCAGGTTGATTTTTAATCCCGCCTGTTTTTTTTATTTTATTTATTTATTTTTGGACATCAGGAAGCTGAACACTTTTCACTTGGTCTCTATATTTTGTTGAAGTCCTACCTTGTCTCCTGCAGGTATTAGCAACACGACAAATGATGTGGCAGGTATCGACGCCATGTGCCCGTCTTCTAAAGAAGACTTCACAGAGTTTGAGAAGTTGCTCAAAGAAAAAATCTGCCAGTTTGAGAAGTCTGTGCATTATTCAAATTTTTTGGACTCCTTGTTTCGAGAACTGTGTATTTCATGTAAGTTTTACCTTCTTTACCACAATCAATCAATGAATGTTCTTGTGTGATTGTTACACTATAGACTCATTATTGTGGTTGTCCCCCTGCAAGATGTGTATTAAGCTTCCCTTTTTGTCTTTCAGTGGAAATAGAGGACTTGAAGAAAATCAGTAATTCCCTTACAGTCCTACTTAGTGAAAAGCAGAAACAAGAAAAAGTGAGTTACCCTTTTGTTGCATTTTCATTCTGGTGAAGTATTGTGAAATACTATTTGTGGTAGTTTGTCGTCATCCAGCAGATGGAGCTGTTGGCTCACAGCACTGGTTTACTGAACATCTGCGGTTGGCATAATGACCAATTTGGAACATTACAAATGCTGTGTCAAAGTGATAAATATGGTAGCCTGGTATCCAACTCCTCACAGTCTCCATTTAAGATGGCCTTATTTCCTCCTCAACCGAGCCCAAATGGCATTGTGCGGGTGTCAATATGATTGTAGAGTTAATGATTTCCCCCACCCAGTTGCATTATGTTATTGCGGTCTAGTGTCCATTCGCAGTGGAACTCCCCATTGTGGGGTGGCGCTCCACTGCCGAGTGTCTCCAGTCTGTTGCTGTCCAGTGTGTTTGTTAAATGGCGTGCGCCGTTCCGCGTTCACAGCAAAACAAAGCAAAGAAGAAAAAGAAGGGCGGTCTGGCCGGTGGCGGGCTCAAGGCCAAAATGCGCGACGACCTGGACTATACAGCGTTTGACGGTGGCTACGCCCAAGACTACGAGGACTTCATGTGACACTGGCTCCTTCAC
>OMKQ01094926.1:0-18265 GCA_900302335.1 Phycis phycis
CACACACACCCACACACACACACACACACACACACACACACACACACACACACACACACACACACACACACACACACACACACTTTTTTAAAACTAGAAATGCTGAATTAGACCCATTGCAGTGTTTTTAAACAATAAAGAAAATGCCCATGCTGTGAAAAAACATCTCTAAAAAGACAATTTTATAACAGTTTCACAGATGCCACAGTATCATGGTTAGTGGCAGGCTTGGGAGGGAAATAGTTGGGAGTAGTCAGAATGTGATGTCCATTCTACAAACCAACTACAAACTAATCTGACCTCAGTGCAGTGCACCTCCCCGGTACACTGAGATCGTAGGACCTTCCATTACTTCATGAAAAGAGACCGTAGACCTACTTGTAAATCAGTGATATTTGAAAGCAGAGGAACAAACCCACAAGAAAAACATGGAAAGGAGTCGGTGAATCCGGCATGAAGGCCCATCGCGGCGCATTTTCCTCACCTGAGTCATCTTGCTGAAGTCGAGCCCCGGCCTGGAGCAGGGCAGAACGTCGGGGTCGTGGCGTCTTTTCAGATAAGGGCGGCGCATGTCGCAGGGCTGCGAGTGGCATCGCGGGAGGGCCGGCCTCGACGCGCGCCTCGAAGACGAGGGGGTGCTGCAGGCCGAGCTGGGCGACGGAGAGGGAGCCGGGTGCTCCGTGGCAGGGAGGCCGATTAAAGGGGCGGCCGGGGCGAAGGCCTCGCAGGGCAGAAGCAGCGTGGAGGCGTCCTGCGTGTGCACAGGCGACAGGGAGAAACGCCGCCGCAGCAGCGAATGAGAGGAGACCAGCGGCGCGGGCGAGGAGGAGCAGGAGGAAGGGGTGGGGCGGAAGGAGGAGGAGCAGGCGCCCCTCAGCGTGTCACAGGGGTCCCAGGGGAAGTTCCACGGTATCGGGGAGTCAGAGTTCAGCGCCAGGCTGACAAACATGGGGCTGGACGACGAGTGCAGGGAGGAGGTGGTGACGGAGGAGCTGCGGCCACGGAGGGGTAGAGAGCTCGCAGCGGACAGGCTGGCCACGCTGCCGCTCTGGCAGCGATGCCTGACAGGGGTCCAAACCCTGGAAGCGCTGGGACGCCATGTTGAGCGACAGCGAGACAGGTCTTCTGGGACAGACAGCGAGCGGCAGTGGCGCTTCGGCGGCGGAGGGGGGGAGCCGTGGAAGGAAAGGTCTGTGACGGAGGCGCTGGGAATTGGAGTTTGATACAGAGGCTCTCCAACTGGGACGGGGAGCCCAAGGGGTAGCAGGGCAGACGACGCGTTTAGGAGATGGGTCTTGCATGACGGGTAGGTGGCCAAACTGCTCTCTGGGAATGCAAATATTACCATGAGACGGTCTCATCAAATCAACATGAAATATGCCAGTCGCATTTTTTCCCCCCACTCGCTTACCTGGTGTGGATCCATACGTGCTCAAAGACACTGTCGGACTAGAACCAACGGCGGGCAATGGCTGAAACACATGTATATGGATTAATTTTGTTGCACTATTATTTTAATTTTATCTACTGTATTCCGTTTTTTTTACAGCACGAGGCCCCTAGAAGTATGGATTTGAGTTGCGGCCACTTACCACGTTCACATTGAACGAGAATGCCTTCTGATAAGGATCCTCCAAACTCTGCTTGTGTAGCTGCTCTGTAATAAGCGTCACCATAGCTGTAGCCCAGACTGAAGTGAAGTCATGAAGATGACTGGGGAGTGGGGAAGGGGGGCGGGTGGAGGTATCGGGGGAGGTTTTGTCTGTCAGAAACCTGGCGTGGTTTGCGGCGTCCCCTCTGCACCTCAAACAGCCAGCCTGACCAACTATCCCCTTACACTAGTCATCTTCAGGTCCTAGATAGTACACTGGGTGGAGACATGAGGCAAATTGGTCATGGTATATGCAAATGTCAACAAAAATCACGTCAATACACTGTTAAAACGTCAAACAACTTTCCAAAGCCTGCGCTATGTAGTGCTATGACAAAACGAGGGCCGCGATCTATACATTGCTCAACATGTTTGAAAGGCATTGGCAAAGGCAGGTTTGAAAGAGGCAACATCAGAGTGCACATGTGGAGACAAAGAAAACACTTCACATTCCATGCACAATCAGACTACAAACCCTTTTGAAGCAAAAAAGATAAATGTAAGGAAAAAGAAAAGGTACTATTGCAAAGTTGGACATTATGGGGGTATAAGGGCGGTTATCAAAAAAAGTTAACTGGTTCCCAATAAAAGACAAGTGGGTAGGAGCTAAGCCACTGCATATGGCGAGGAGAAAATGAAAAGAGGACGAAGAGGGGGAGGATGCCGAGAGTGTGAAGACGCAGGCAGAGCGGGGCTGGAGGCATGCGCTAGCGTCTTTGCAAAGCAGACAAAAGGGCAAGGGAAAAACGGACAATAGACTTTAAAGGGCCTCTGGTTTACCACGGCGAACGACCACATTTTACAGAGCTCACAGGGAGCCACAAGACATCCTCGGCTACCAGACTATGGCGCGTGAAGACACACCGAACACAAACCTGTGAAGAGTACACCGATACCTTCGCTTGGCTTGGCCACTAAGATAGTGGCCTGGCAACTTTGGCCAGTGTTGCCCTGGCACACATGCAACACTCTGACTACCCAGCTCAACCTTTGCACTGGCCTATACAGCACATTTCTAAAAAGCACAATGCTAATGGGGGACTTCAAAATGGCAGTACAACTACATATCATTTCAATGAAAACCGCACAGCACTGCTCCATGGGGCAAACATTGAGCATATATACTACATGTGTATGCTACATACATGCTAGTACCAAATACCAAATCCAGGGAAAGTCATTGCAAAGTTTTGAATGGTCTGATCTGAGGTAAAATGAGAGAAGCCATAAATGCAAAGTACACCTGGCCTAATAAATACATATGGTTTAAAAAAAAACCCTGATAAAATGATAGTGATAAACGTGGTAAAAAAAGACACTTTGGTATACATTAAATATAGGTTCACAAACAAGTTATTAACAACATTAGTTGACATGACTTAATCGTAATTTTGATAATAAACCAAACGTTACATTTGGAAGACATTAAGCGGTCATTGGAGGCTCAATAGAAACCAAGTCAATATTCATGGTGCTAAAGTTATTACATTAAGATTGGATGTCAATTAAATTTAGCTTGTTGCACTTTTTTCAATGACACCATGAAAACACGACGGCTGGATAACTTAACTACATCTCGAATAATAATTAAATATGCATTCATCCCTACAGAAGAACCATGTGGTTACATAAGGAAACATGATGCAGCTCCTGTGAAAAGATCAGGCGTTACAAGGCTGCAGTGTGGCTGGAAGCTAACTTGAACCCGAGGAGCTAACATCTTGCTAACTCGCTCTCTGGCCTGTTTACTACTCTGTCGCAAGTCTCACTCGCAAACGTTAACATAAAATACATGGCGAGAAGTTCCGAAAGCACGACAATAAAGCAAGCAACCGCTTGCTTTGTTTTCCTCAATGTAGCCCTGGTATACTAATAATAGTGTTCAGTGCTAGCTTGATAGCTAGCATGCTACAGCTGTCCTAATGTATTACCTGCATTCCGTGTTTCCTTAGCAACCGAAAGCTGCACAGGAGGGCAAGGGAGCTCACTGAGTATTTATACACTCTGGACGATACCAATACAGGGGTGAACGAAAATAACAATACATTCCAAATCGATATATTTTTCCAAAGTCTCACTTCAGATAATCAAGAAAATATTTATTGAATCGACATTTATTATTCACCTACCTGTTTCCAAATGTGTTTTTGACGTTCACAGCGTATGTACATCACGGCACCCCAGGTCCTGGGAGGAAGTCAATCCAGTTAGCCTCTTTCATCGAATAAATCTATAGACATCTGCACACAAATCGCTGTTATAGCCATGCTATAAGCGATTAATATAGTGTTTTTGACTTGACACAACTACAACAAGCAGCATGCATAAAAAAAACTATGAACCGAATAGCGGCCTGTGTTGCAAATTATTCTTCGAGTCGAGTTGTGTGTGCTATTTTAAACAATATGGTGCCATGTGTGCCTTGCACACAGAGGTGCAAGTTGTTCTGTTCACGCCAGAACCGCACAAAGCATATGGTTACCGCACGTTAGTGAAGAACGTGTAGTGTGATTTTAGCATTTGATGGGGAAGCCGTAAACCGGAACACACCAAACACGTCGACGTGATCACGACAGTGATCCGGAGTTCTGCTGAATCAGACACTAACGGTGTTACTTCGTGGGGGTCACAGGGAGCAGCCCCAAGACCTGCGTGGAAAGTAGTCTAGACATGGCCACAGAAACGTTTAGGAAAGACGAGACTCTTTCCATGAGAAGGAAATTGATTGGGTATGTAGACCGTATAATTTGCTTTGCAGATATTTGAACTTGTAGTCCCTCGCAACTTTAATAGTCATGCATTAAATGACATTAGTTCATGTTTCAGAATTGTGCAATGGATAAGGCCTACATTCTGTTATAGCCTGTGGGTGTTCTCTATTTGTAGGCAATCCATAAGATTATTTTATTCAGACGACCCTGTAAAAATAGTAAGAGCTCGAGGACAATACTTGTATGACGAGAATGACCAGCGCTACTTGGACTGCATCAGCAACGTCCACCATGGTAAACCATTAATCAACTCACCTATCTCATAAACGTAATGCCTGCCCGGATATCTAAAGACTATGGCTCCTCTCTAACTATTTCACTCCTTCTCTTTCCAGTGGGCCACTGTCACCCGGCCGTCACCCAAGCCGCAACAGCTCAGATGGAGCTCCTCAACACAAACTCTCGCTTTCTGCACGACAACATCATCTCATATGCAAATCGACTGTCTGCGACTCTGCCCGAAAAACTCAGCGTTTTCTACTTTGTTAATTCAGGGTGAGTGGTTTCTGCATAACCCGCGCCATACCATTCTAAGTAGTCTTCATTTAACACGGTTTTACATAGATTGCACATTGACTTGGCAGTTCTGAGGCCAACGATCTGGCTCTGCGCTTGGCTCAGCAGTACACCCAACACGAAGATGTCATTGTTCTAGACCAGTAAGGTGTTTTTTTTTTTATTATTATTGTTCAGGGTGTACAGTGTTTTACATTTTCGGACTCTAGCATATTGGTTACAACCCAACTCTTCTGTGCCAGTGCATACCATGGGCATCTCAAGTCCCTCATCGACATAAGTCCATACAAGTTCCGAAAACTGGCAGGGCAGAAAGATTGGGTTCATGTGGTGTGTATGCTTCTGTAACCACCATTTCACAAACCTCTGACAAAACAGTGCCGTGGCATGGTTTTTTTTATCAGCAATGGTTGGATACCATATCTTCCTTGCAGGCACCCTTACCCGACACCTACAGGGGGCTGTACCGAGAAGACCACCCAAACCCAGGGGAAGCATATGCAGACACTGTCAAAGATGTGATCGATGGCGTGCACAGCAAAGGGCGGAAGGTCAATAAAGCCTACATAAACCGTGATGAAATATACCATAAGTGACGACTACCAACGTGGCATCAACTTAACATCCACCCTCTACCTAACCCTCCCCCAATGCACTTGTATGTTGTATGTCTTAGCACTTTATAATTGCTCTTTGTATCTTAGCACTTAGCATCATAGGCCAGAGATGTTGTCTATGGTTATCCGAGCAATTGTAATGCTTGAAACTTGTTCTGGTGACTTGCTTACTGTATTAACAGCTATGAAGTGTTTCACCTTCTTCTGACAAATGTACCTATTGTAAGTCGCTAAATGTAAATGTAAGTCATCTCCTAACCCCTTCTCGTGTTCCTGTTCCTAGATCTCTGCATTCTTCTGTGAGTCATTGCCAAGTGTTGGAGGTCAAATCATTTTGCCGCAAGGATACTTAACTAAAGCTTCAGAGTGAGTAATGGCTCCACCACCTCCGATCACTTATATCACTTATAATGTACAATATTATTTATATTAAAATGGTCACATTACCTGCAATAGGTCACTTTACCTGCAATACTTGCACCTTTACGTGCACTATTATTCATATCATGTTTCACTTCACCGTTTGTTATCTGTAAAATATCCTCTAGTGCTTTTTGCACATTTTTCTGTTGTCTGTTTGTTTGTTTGTTTGTTCATTTTTGTTTATTGTATAGGTTTTACTATTTCTGTAGTGTTGTACTACACTTTTCAGCTGTTGTGATAAGGAAATTTCCCCGCTGTGGGATGAATAAAATCCAATCTAATCTAATCACCAAGACATACTACCGGTTACACGGACCCGAAACAAACCGTACACAATAACAGAACAGGGCGCCGCTTCTCTGTGGACCGCAGGTACGTGCACTCGGCCGGGGGGCTGCTCGTGGCGGACGAGGTGCAGACCGGGTTCGGCCGGGTCGGGAGTCACTTCTGGGCCTTCCAGCTGCAGGGGGAGACGTGCTGCCCCGACATAGTGACCATGGGGAAGCCCATGGGGAACGGCCATCCCCTGGCCTGCGTGGCGACGACGGAAGACGTAGCCAGGGCCTTCGCTGCCACCGGGGTGGAGTACTTCAACACGGTGAAGAGAGACGCCGCTGCGAGCGTGCGGTTTGTGTTTGAACACCTTTTCGGCGTTAAAAACGATGACGTACCCGCGAAGAAGCTTCCGATACACCAGTTCAACCATTCCTTTACCTGGTAGGAAACTCTGACCCACGTTTGACTACAGACAGTGATTTACCCCCGAGTGTGTGTGTGTGTGTGTGTGTGTGAAGGAGGGGTGCCACAGGCCCGTCCTTTCTGCTGCAGTCAGACTCTCTCAATCAGCAGTGCTCACAATAAACAATCCCACTGGACACTGTACACATGCATTTCACTGTACAATTTGTATTTATGTTAGAAATATATGTATTTATTGTGGATAGATTCTCCAGTGCAATATTTTAAAATATACCTCCTTGTTTTTCTTTTTATCTGTGTATCTTATTCTGTATTTAAACTGTTTCTATATTCTCGTGTCTAAATGGCTGTGACTGTGAATTTCCCCCGTTTGCGGGACAAATAAAGGGTTGTCTTATCCTGTCCATCTTATCTTACCTGATTGGTACGTCTCTTATATCCCATGCAGTTTGGCGGGAACCCTGTGTCTTGTGCAATTGGCCTGGCGGTCCTCGATGTCATAGAGCAGGAGGACCTGAGGGGGAACGCGACCAGGGTGGGGACACACCTGAAAGGCCTGCTCACCGAGCTCCGAGCCAAGCATCAGATAGTCGGGGATGTCCGGTGAGTAACTGCGTTGCATATTGGATTTCATCATGGAAATAGCCGAGAGACTATTGGGATAACAAAGAGTGCACAAGGAAAAGTTGTGTACTCGGTAATGACAAATTCCAGAAGAACTGGTTTAAACAGTTTTTTAAAGAACTCTGACATGGTGCCATGCACCTTTTAAGCCCAACAGTACGAGAAGGGTAGAATATGTAGCATGGAAATCCTACAACATGGTCAATTTGTTTGCCTCAAGTTTCATACATGTCAACCTCGAATTACTACTGACCAGAGGACAGTTACTGTATCAACACTCCCTCTAGTGGACATTAGTTAATAAGTCAGTGTATTCAAGTGAATGTTATTCACCATCTGCACATATTAATTCCATAACGTTTCATTTGTGAACAGAGGGGTCGGGCTTTTTGTTGGTCTGGAACTGGTGACCGACAGAGAGCTTAGGACCCCAGCCACGGATGTCGCAGCAATGGTGGTGAAGAGGTAAGAATGCAGGACGTATGGGAGTTCGGCCTCAGGGCAAGCATTGAAACCATTCTGCACCGTTTACTCCTCATGTAAACCACTCATGCATGATCAACACAAAGGACCACATGATGTCAGTGACACACAATGGTACGATCCTAGCTTTGCCGCGGTGGCCACACTTGGCCGGTAACATTGCATCTGCTCGGAACAGGTTAAAAAAGGAAAGAATCTGTGTCAGTACGGACGGGCCCTTTGAGAGTGTCATCAAATTCAAGCCCCCGATGTGCTTCAGCATGGAGGACGCAGAACTAGTGGTAGAGAAAATTGACAGTATTCTCACAGGTAAGTCAAGAATCAGCATGGAAGTTATTAACCGCCTTGCAAAACCTGTCCATATGAATCAGCAAGACCACAATGCCCAACCAGCACAGCAAAACGATGACCACTCGATAGTCGGATAGTTAAAAAAAAAGCCACTCGACTCGGGAAAAATAAAAGGACATCTAATGTTCGATAAACCTGTAGAAAAACTTTAATAGCATTAGACATTGTTCGATGGTCACATTCAGGAGGTTCAGAGGTAGAAATGTGAAAATACGCAATGCCTCTCTAGGTTTCAACAAAAGGAATTAAATATTCTTGTAATTTTCACTTTGGCAAAAGTAACATCCTATCCTCAGCTTTCAGCTATATCTTCTAGACAAAACTTCAATAAATATAAAGCAGAGCAAATAGCTCTATGTAATTAATATTGTAAATGTTGACTACTATGCTCAAACTTAATCCATGACTTTCTTTTTTTAGACATATGTCAGTGATCACTCCCTAACTTTAATCCAGAATCCAAAACCACTGATGACTGAGGAAGACTACTGCGGCTCCTGCAACATCACTTGGTTAAGTCATCATATTAAAACCAATACTAAAAAACAACAACCCACTGAATTGTCTTTGTGTAAGTATACCTCACTGCCCTTGCATCACTATTTATCCATGGCATCCATGGCACATTCCCCCAAAATGACCAGACTTAAGATACCTTTGTAAGAGACCCCAAGAGCCATTGGTATGATGCACTTACCCGAGCACTACCTTCAATCTGTTTAGGACCCCCGGTCCCCACCGACACCCATGTCTCACAGCGACAGAGCTAGTGGGCTGACTATTGGAACCTAAGTCATTGCACAGGCAGTGGAGCCCTCTCGTCGTTGCTTTCCAGCTGTTGAGGTTTTAGCATTACCGAGAAAGAACACGCAAGCCATTTAACAGTACAAAAACATTTAACATTAGTTTTACAAATAATAACAAAGGGATCCGTGTGTAATATAAACGAAAAGTTTATTTCTACCAATTTGCCCAAGACACTAGAGGAATGAGTTTCCAGTGAGCGAGGGAGTGCCCTCTTACATTTAACAGGCTTGCGCTTTAGGGTATATAATTACACTAGTAAAGCCACTTAAAATTGCAAACATGAAAAGGGGGAAGAATTTCCTTAAAAGCCAAAACAAAAAAAAAAAACAAAAAAAATGAAATTACAAATGCTGGTTGTCTTCGTCTACTTTGCCAAACTGCAAACATTCACTTATCACGCTTACAATGAAACCGTTGAGTCTTTTAATCCCGTAGCCTGCTTCACCCCACAGGTGAGGCCATGCAACCCTCAGCCAGCACCAGAGGGGAACAAATGAAAAGTAACTAAACATCTAGAACCACCAAAAAAAAAAAAAAAAGGAAAAATAAGCAAAATTGTTTTATTTCATGAGCTTTAAAAGCTCCAGCTCCTGTGTGTTGGTAAATCCAGTAGACATGTAAAATACAACCATACAATACATTAGATTCAAAAAGGTACCAAAAAGTACAGTAAAAATAACACTTCCATCTCTGGAAATGTAAATGGACACAAAACAATATAAAATAAAAAGTGGAAAAGTGACATTTGCTTCCCCAGTTCCTCACTTGATCTGTACAAATGGAGCATGAGTCCAAATTTCAGCCAACTCCAAAGGAAAAGCCAGAGGCCCATGTTCGCTGTGGTCAGACCATGGGTTCCTTGTCTTACTTACTTTAGACCTTAAGAGAAAAACACGATGCTTAACGTTACTCAGTCGATACGCAACACACGGCATGCAGTCAAATGACAAAGACACGTGTATGGATGTCATTTTACACATCAGCTAAAATGGACACAGACACACAGAAAGAGGGGGGAAAGGGGCCACTAGCTGCCACACCTAGCACCCCCACTGAAAAAAGGGCCCCTCATTCTTTGAATCTAAACCACCACCATCTCAACCCTTATTGATCCAGTAGTGTTTGTAGGGATGCATCTTAAAATGGTTGGCACATGGAATGAATCCATCTTTAATGATTACAGACCCCCCCGAGGCACAGCGAACCCCGACCCCCGCCCCTTTCCAACACAATGTTTGAATGGATTTAGACTAGATGGAGAAATTTTGAGTCAAAAAGGCACTAATGGTTACAGCTAGGTTGTCATTACCGTAGATGATGCAAAAAATGCATACCTGCACTACATGTGATCAGTATGGCTTGTAGCTACTCTGGTGGCCTCCACGTCTTGGAGTTTTCCCATAGCTTGTATTGCCCTGGTCTGGAGGACAAGAGAAAAAGGGACTGAGTTCTTCTGTACAACAAGGAGGACCAAGAAAAATAAAGTTTCTCTCATTCGCTTCTCTTTCTGGGGGGCAGTTATCGCTTACTGTAGTCATAGCCACCCCCATAGCCGTAATACGAGTAGTCATAGTTTCCGTAGGCGCCGTAGCCCCCGTAGCCCTGCTGTCCGTATCCGCCGTAGCCCTGGTTGTAGCCCTGGTTCCAGTAGTTGTTGTAGCCCTGGTTCCAGTTCTGCCCCCCCTGGCCTGAACAAACAGCACATTGCAACCACCGGCGGTCAGCCATTGTCAACACAGACCACAGAAGCTCTGCTAGGCTTTCAGCGTGTCTGTCTCGCACGCACACACGCACGCACGCGGGGATACTTACCTCCGCGACCCCTGCCACGACCCCCACCATATCCGCTGCCACGGCTGCCGTACTGCTGCTGCTGGTAAACCTCTTTGGGCTGGGCTATTTTAATCTCACACTGGAGCAACACACACACACACACACACACACCACGACACAGAGTTACCCCTAGATGCTCACAAAATGCAATTCAACTCGTGATAGCATCACAGAACTTAAAATGAATGTGTCCTGTGCGCTGTGTGTGCATGTGCAGTGGTTCACCTTGCTTCCGCTGACGTTATGGAATTTCTTTTCCAAAACCTTCTTGACGGGGGTCTCGTCCTTGTATGTGATGAATACAAAGCCCCTCCTCTTATCGGTCTTTGGGTCCTGCGGAAGCTCGATTGTCTCAATCTGAGCGTTTTTGGGGGGGAAGAGAGGTTTGTTTCGTGAGAAAGAAGCACAAAGCTGTTACATTGAACGGCAAGGCCAGAAGAACCGCCGTTATCAACCCTAAACACAGTACCAAGAAGAACCCGAAACACAGTAACGACAAGAACATCATACCTCTCCAAATGTTCCAAAGTACTCCTGGATGACATCTTTTTCTGTGTCTGGGTTGAGGCCCCCTACAAAGATTTTCTTCACTGGCTCCTTCTTCATCGCCATGGCCTTCTTGGGGTCAATCTGTCGGCCATCTAGTCGGTGCTCCTTCTGTTCCAAAACCTGGGCAGAGCAGATAAGGGTTAGTTGGCTCTGTTCCGCGTTTTGGGCCCCCAAACCGTTGAAAACAGCAACACACTCCACAACTCACCCGTTCTACACTTGCTGCTTCTTTGAAGAGAATGAAGCCGAATCCTCTTGACCGGCCGGTCTGCTGGTCCATCTTAATGGTGCAGTCAGTTACCTCACCAAATTTAGAGAAGTAATCTTTGAGATCCTTCTTACTAGTGTCCCAACTGAGACCTCCGACAAACATTTTCCTAACAAAAAGACGGGGAAAATATGGTCACATTTTAACACTACCCCAGCGGCCGCTTTTGCGGGACTGCATGTACGACGAGCGCTCCATGTACTCGGGCGCATCTGTTGCCGGCGATGACGTAGAAACGCAATGGAATCGCTTACTGTACGCCGCATTCGGTTTAATTTTTTGAGTCAACTCGGCCTACGTGCGTGAAATTTGCACGCCAAGGCCGCCGAACACGGTGCATGCATAAAGTAACAGTCGGTGCTTGTTGGTTTTGATCCCTGCCAGAACGCCCATCCCCCTCCGCTTTGCACATGGCGCCAACAAAGACCGACTGAACAAAGGATCTGGGGCAAAAGACGGGCGCCCGTTCGCCCGTTTCCACGAATGTAGTGAAATGTAACGTACCCTGCGTCCTCCTCGCCCTTGCTGGCGTTGATCTGGCCGCCTTCCGACGCTCCATTCTGAGAATCGGCGTCCGTCCCTTCTTCCGCACAGGCTTCGGGCCCAGCGCCCTCGCACTCGCTCACAGCCTCGCCTCCGTTCCCCTCCTCGGTGTGCCCGGCTCCGTTATATTCCTCCTCCCCTTCGTGACCGTTTTCTGATGTCTCCATAAACTGTTGCTCAGTGTCAGACATTGTTTTGAGCTACTACGATTCCTTTAACCTGAAAACGACAAGTGTTTTAGTGGTTGTATAACAGACGCTGTGCACGGCACGCCATTGCTGCCTGGCCAGTATCACGGCAATACGTTTGCTCCACCATCTTGGCCGGCTCGATGGCGTCCCGTACAGTCAAAGAAAACCGCGATTATATCGTGACTGGATGTGATCAAATGAGTGGTTTGCCTCAATGTCGACCTGGTCGAGCATTGCCATGCCTTCTAAAAGGAAACAAACACCTGCGACGATGTAACTCGTTATCGCACTGACGAAACCGAGCAGGAATCGGACTCCCAAAACCAAATTCGCAGTTACGTAATGCGGAGGCCGTGCTCACCATTGCATGCTTTGTTACTTCAAATGCTACGACAAAACCCCCCGTCCTTCCACTAAAGAGAGATCTAATGATAGCGAGGTACTTACAGAATAATAAAATTATGAAAACAAGCGTAATGGCTGCTTGAAAATCCGCTTACTGGCCACACGGTCGGAGAGCTCTCTTCAAGATGGATTCTCCCATTCGACGCCAACTCGTGGTTAGTTTTATACAACCGGTAGGAAAATCGCCATTAGATCCAGGAAGCCGCGTGATTGGTTGAGCAATGCTGCCACTCGAAGTACTGACCAATGATATTTAAGTGTTCGTTTTTCGTATGTCACTGGTTCACGCCCTTTTCACTTGGAACTCGCAGTACCTTTTCTGCCTTTCATATGCATACCATACCATTCTGTTTCATTACGTTTCCACTTGGAGATATTTAAAATGATCGTGGTCGAGCAAAGACAGTGATGTTTTTGTTCGAATTTATGTTCAAGTATGAGTGTTTTGTTGGTCAATCAATGTCTGAATGAGTAGTAGGGTGCTTAAATTAATCATTTGAATCACAGGCTGTTTCACTTGTTTAGTGTCAAGTACGGGGTTGAAGCTATTGTCTCCCATCTTAAAACATGCTACATTTTAAGATGCTCGGCTGGCCAAT
This sequence comes from Phycis phycis, assembly GCA_900302335.1. Classification (NCBI taxonomy): domain Eukaryota; kingdom Metazoa; phylum Chordata; class Actinopteri; order Gadiformes; family Phycidae; genus Phycis; species Phycis phycis. Next base: position 13,331 of record OMKQ01094926.1, read on the forward strand.
GTTATCATTTTGGATTCCTGAGATAATGTGACCCAACATGGCAACATATGCAGTCTGTTCGCATAGCCCACGTAGGAGAACATAGTAGCAGAATATAATACTGTGATAAATCAATATTGAGCGCGTTGATACGCTTTGATCGTCTCGATCAGAGGTCATAACATATGGCTCTCGGGCCATACTTGGCTCTCAATGATTGCATTGCATATGGCTGTCTGGCAAACACGGATGACAATAGATTGTATTGGATCAAAATGCAAGTACAATTTACGCAACCGTTTGTATAAATGTAATGCAAGTCTACATTTTCGTCGGAAAAAGTCACAATCAATACCGATCTGGTTATACAGATCGGTTAATTACGAGTTATCCGAATGCCGATCTTGAAAGACGAAGCCTGTTGTGTGAATGACTTACAGTTTGGGAACATGTACTTAATTTATCTCTGGGCGGCACTCATCGTCTCACTGGTATGGAGTGCATTTCGCAGGTCAGGCGCGCCATACTTGGCTCTCGGGCTGTAGAGGATGTGTCTAGACATTCAGTGCTGCACGAAAATAGAAAATAACAGGATATATTGTTCTGTTTCCGTTGCATTCTGTTATGTTCTGCATGCATTTTAGTTTTTAACGACACCTAGTGGTTGACTTAGAACATTGAACCACAGGAAATTACCCTTGACCTAGGATCAAGATGTAACCTAGCCTCAATAGAATTGGTATTGGGTATGCACGATATTAATCGAGGTAATACGTTTGTGCAAGCCGTACGGAAGCCGGTGTTCTCTTCTCATCATTCAGAGTATGATGTTAATAAATGTTTCAATGTTTACATGTGTTACATGTCTACATATCCCATTTGTTCAGATTCCAACTTTCTGATATTCAGTAAACCTGGGGGAAGAGTCTTTGAATTAAAGACCTGTGTTTATCTGGCTGTCAAAATGAACGCAGGACAGAATATATACACAAACATCATGTCGTCGTAAAGTGCCAGTCATTCTTTCATACATCCAAAATAAATCCATAATAACGCCATTTCATTAGCATGTCATTATTGATGATGGTGGGAATGATTATTTCAATTTAAAAACTATGGATGATCAATTTGATCAGTCACTAATGATCAGTCATTAGTGTTATTTGTCCTCATCAATATTCCTCCCACTAATATTGGTTCTATTAACATTGTGGTTTGTTTGGTTTTTTCAATCATTGAAGAGACAAATAATTGGTGTGATGATAACAGATGTGAAGCAGAACATCATAATATCATTATTGCAAGATGAATGATCTCAGTATGCAGATAGTCCCATGCAGGGAATGTGTGAGCTTCAAGATATGAGAACATCCCACCTAGACAGAGTCCTCCTGGCTCATCTGCTCCAACTCTCTCTGGGGATTGTATTGTGGAAAGAACGTTGGCCACTCTAAAGTCCAACCTGGATGCAATCAGAATGCAACATGGGACTTTTTGTTGGTGATACTCCATCTCGAGAGGACTCACAAGAGTTATCGTAGCCTAGATCCTAGGTTTTTCATTACATATTTGCTATGGACAGTACTATCCTCATTTATCACTGCAAAACAAAGTGCACGATCAACGTTACTTTAATCTGTTTTACTCGTGCTTCAGAACAGTGCGTCCTCTCCCGCTTCCTACAGGTAGCACTGCTGTAAGCTTCTAATCAAATCACCACATTTACCTACTGTACGTAGTTCATTTCCGATGAGTGATGAGTAACGTAAAGTGAATGGGCACTCCCGACCCGTCTGATGGATGTCGACGGGTGAGATTAGATTATATTAGATTCAACTTTATTGTCATTGTGCAGAGTACAAGTACAGAGACAACGAAATGTAGCTGGCGTTCTAAAGTGAAGTGACCAGTAGTTAGTAAACAGTGGTCCTGTAAAGTAACCAGTAACCATGGCTGTGCTGGTTGTGGAGGAAGAAAAGTGGAGAGCGTGGGAGGAGTTTGGAGAGGCTATGGTGAAGGTCATTCGGTGGGTGGTAGGCCCTGGAGAACCATTTGGCCCTTAAAAATGGGGGGGTGGGTGGTGGTGGTGGGGGGGACACTGCCCAAGCTGTCCTCAGCAAGGACGGAGGAACGCCAACTTAAGATAAGCCCAGTGTTGCGAGAATCTCCTCTATGCGGATCTGTATCCTTCTCTTCGCTCGTTTCATCGCCTTGGCCTTCTTGGGGTGAATCTGTCGGCCATCTAGTCGGTGCTCCTTCTGTTCCAAAACCTAGCCAGAGCAGATAAGGGTTAGTTGGCTCTGTTCCGCGTTTTGGGCCCCCAAACCGTTGAAAACAGCAACACACTCCACAACTCACCCGTTCTACACTTGCTGCTTCTTTGAAGAGAATGAAGCCGAATCCTCTTGACCGGCCGGTCTGCTGGTCCATCTTAATGGTGCAGTCAGTTACCTCACCAAATTTAGAGAAGTAATCTCTCAGACCCTTCCAACTAGTGTGCCAGCTGAGACCCCCGACAAATATTTTCCTAACAAAAAGGGATGAAGACGCGGTCAAATATGTCCGGCAAGCGCACAATCTGTTGCCCACGAGGACGCAGAAAGACAACGGAGTCGCTGACTCCACACCGCATTCGGCCCTTTTTTTGGGGAGTCAACGAGTCGGTGCTTGTTGCGAGCGTGACGCCTGCTAAGCACGCCCGCCGCCCTCAGCTTCGCACGTGGCGCCGACAAAAGGCCGACTTCCGTTTCCACAAACGCAGTGAACTGTAACGTACCCCGGGTCCTCCTCGCACTTGCTCCTGTTGATCCGGGTGCCGGCACACGCGCCGTCTTGAGAAACGGCGTCTGACGTTTCGGGCCCGGCGGCCTCGCGCACAGCCTCGCCTCCGTCCTCCTCCTCCTCCTCCTCGGTGTACCCGTTATACTCCTCCTCCTCGGTGTACCCGTAATACTCCTCCTCCTCGGTGTACCCGTAATACTCCTCCTCCTCGGTGTACCTGTTATAATCCTCCTCCCCTTCGTGACTGCTTTCTGATGTGTCGGACATGTTTTCAGCTGCTACGATTCCTGTAACCTGAAAACGACAGTGCTTTAGTGGTTGTATAACAAATGTTGTGCACTTGAGGTGCGCAACATTTGTTATAATTGAGGTAAACCTCAATTAAATTAGATACACAATGTTACATTCAGAAGCAACATAATTAGTTGTAGTGAATAATAATCATGGTTCAGATTGAACAATCATAATTTCAATATGATACAACTGTTTTAGGGATGACCCTCGGTTAGTTAAGGAAACCCGAGGCAAAGACTCAATCATAATGACCAAAACTTTGCAAAGTAAGTAAAAGATCAATTTACAGCAAGGCAGATATGAGGAGAAATGTACAAAACATAATAACAGGATCTGAACCGCATCGGGACACCATATTATCAAATGGCCCACGGTACCGTGGTCAGAAACAATTACATACATACACACATTACACATGACAAGTTTTGGACTTCATGTAACCCCTCACTTTATTATGCAGAATTAAGAATCGTCTGGACGTAATTTAATGAGTGGTTTAGTTCAATGTTTAGCTTCCCCAGCACACTCAACCCATCTAAAAACTACTCTGTATCACAGAAACGAAACCAAGCAGGGAGTGAACTGCCGAACCAAACCAGCTGTGCTTACTAGTGTTACTTTGTCACTTGAAAAGCGAAAACGAAACCCTGGTAATTCAACTAAAGAGTGACCTAGTGATAGCGAGGTACTTACAGACTAATGCAATTACGAAAACAAGGGATCCCAGAAGGTCCAGAAGCAGCAGTCGTAGCAGCAGCAGATTACAGGTAACACAGAGAGCTCTCTTTCAGATGGATCATCCCATTCGAACCCCGTTTGATGCAGGAAGCTGAATCTGGAGGCGGATGAGCAACGCATCAGCGATGCATGTTGAGTGCTACTTTAGATCAATTGTTCACGCCCTTTACCCTTGAGCAATCTCGGAATCTTTCCTGCCTTTCATATCTGCATCGCAGCATTCTGATTCATTGCATTTTCATTGATGATTTCTTAACACATCACAAAAGTTCAGCAGAAAGGGATGTTTGTTTGAACGTGAGTGTACGTCCTTGTACATTACATAACGGTGTCTTCAGCTGAGTAGTAGGATACTTCAATTAATCATTTTAATTTCATGCCGTTTCACTTGAGTTGTGTCAATTCTGCGGTTGAACGAAATTCTCAAATAACGCTACATTTTAAGATTCTTAGTTGGCGAATAATATAATTGATTTTGGATTCGAGAGATGACATTGAAACCTTTTAATTGTCTAGATCAGAGGTCATAACATTTGGCTCTAGGTCCATACCTGGCTCTTTCATTGCATATGTCTAAAATAAAAAATAGATTGTATTATCTAAACGTAATGTCATTTTACACAACCGTTTATATAAATGTCCTTCTGTGATACAAATCTACATTTTTTTAAGACAAAGTCACAAGCAACAAAAAACATTTAGCATAATACCACAATACCATAATGATAGTAGATGATGTACAGTACAGACCAAAAGGTTGGACACACCTTCTCATTCAATGAGTTTCCTTTCTTTTCATGACTATTGACATTGTAGATTCACACTGAAGGTATCAAAACTATGAATTAACACATGTGGAAATATGTACTTAACAAAAAAGTGTAAAACAACTGAAAATACGCCTTATATTCTAGTTTCTTCAAAGTAGCCACCTTTTGCTCTGATTACTGCTTTGCACACACTCTGCATTCTCTTGATGAGCTTCAAGAGGTAGTCACCTGAAATAGTTTTCACTTCACAGGTGTGTCCTGTCAGGTTTAATAAGTGGGATTTCTTGCCTTATAAATGGGGTTGGGACCATCAGTTGTGTTGTGCAGAAGTCAGGTGGATACACAGCTGATAGTCCTACTGAATAGACTGTTA
>OMKQ01094927.1:0-18437 GCA_900302335.1 Phycis phycis
CCTGCATGACTGGGAGGTTGTTCACAGGAACACACACACACACACACAAACACACACACACACACACACACACACGAGAACATGGCGAGATACAGGATTGCTAAAAACTTTTCCATCTCGCTAAAGCACACGAATATGTGCCATTTTATAGTGGTGGTTGTGGCTAGCTACCAGCTACATGTTCACAATATATATTTATCGTTGTGTGATCATGGCAGATTCCATCAAACGGCAACAAAGTTTTCTTATGTCCTCACACACTTTATTTAGTGGGGCTTTCAGAAACACGCATATATATTTATATATATTTACACATCAACAGTAATTTCACATGGGTAAAATGCCAAAAATGTACTTGTTTTAAATAATAATAATAATATCAACAATAAGAAAAATAATATACATTGTATTTATAATGCACTTTTCACAAAGTAAACTCTAAAGAGTGCTAAAGAGACTCATTTGAATTAAAAAAAATCTTAAATCTCTTTTTTATAAATGTAAACAATTAAAAAGAACGAGAGATTGATATCAAAACTCTTAACTTCACATACAATTCATGACATGCTCCTATTTGACTACAGCACCTTTATAGCTACATCTGGTGATTCAAGAACAAAGGAGTATATGAATTACATGAACTGCATGATCTTCCTAGCCTGCTTGAAAGGAAAATATACAAATATATTCAAAGGAATCTAATCATTCACAATGTCCTTCAATAGATAGTCGTTTCACATGAGATTTCACATTATCTCACGGCCTACCAGGCTTCTCTCTGAGTTCAGAACATTATGAGATTCATTTTTGGTCCGTAACCCAACTTTTAGTTTGAAAATATTTTGTGAACCCCAAGTTTTGTATTTGTCCCATTTTTGCACCTGTTTCCACACACACATCGCTTTAACAAACACACATCTCCCTGAAAAATCTATGTGCACTGTGCATACGCTTGTAATATATATGCAGGTCCTTTACGTCACCTTTTTAAATGTCTTGAAACATGTTTTTAATCTATTTGTGTATTTTTTTTAAAATAAAATAATCATCATCAAGACAGCAATCTCTCAGTGACCCCAAATCAGGCGACCACAAGTCGGGACCCGAGATTGGGAACCGCCACACTTCCACGTCGTCGGGTCTCCTGAAAATCCTTGGACCACCGTCACGGAACCCCTGTGAGGTCTCCTCTTCCGGGCCCCGCAGCGGGAGGGGGGGCCCTCACTTCAGACCGTGCTGGCTCTCATGATGCCGACGGAGGTCCACCTTGCGCTGGAAGCCCTTGCTGCAGATCTCACAGCCGAAGGGCTTGAAGCCCGTGTGTTTCCGGCTGTGGGTGATGAGGTTGGAGCTCTGGCTGAAGGCCTTGCCGCAAACCTGGCACTTGTGGGGCTTCTCACCTGGTGAGGAGAAAGAGAAGGAAAACGGTTCACTACAGACACCTACGTCCACGAGCAGGTATCGCTGGGATTAGAGCATTGGGGTTCGAACCCAATACCCAATCGCCCCAACCCGCGTGACTACCCTGAGCTCCATCGTTATACCGCTGTACTAGTCCTGTCTTGGACTTCGGTGGGTTTTTGATAAACTTGTTATTTTGTGGGTAACATTCGTTGTATGTTTGGTGTGACAGCCGGGCACAATATTCCCGGTCTTTATGGTGACATAAAGATAAAGACACATAAAGATTACGCAACATCGCTCCTGAGGAATAAAGAATCGCACCATTGTTCAGATTTGTCAAACATTCATTGAGCAGACTGGGGCACTCACTTCCTCATACGCCTCCTATATGCAAATCCCACGCCCATTTGTTTAATTTTATTTGTTTCTGATTTATCTGCAGCCATTACTCTTGGAAGCAGCTATCACTTGAAGTCAGGCTCGGGGAATATGGAGGAATAGACGCCTGGTGGGTATCATTCGACTTCTTTGTAATCTCGAAAACATTTGAATAATGCAAGCTCATATCCATAACGGACATGTTGGTCATGTATGTGTGGAAAAAAAAAGAAAGAGAGAAGGGAGAGGGGGGGGGGGATTGGGAGTTTTCCTCATAATTGCCTCTTCACCCCTTCATCGACACCGAACCAAAACCATAAAATTGTGTCATCGTCATCATCATCCTTATAAATACATATTTTAAACGTATCCTCTATCAACACGTCACACATTTCATAATTAGCGAACACAAGCAAGTAAATATTGGACATCATCATTCAGATTACGTGTAACAAAGTGGAATCTAAGTCTTTCCAAGGACTCCCCCCCTTGGGACCCGGCTCCTGTTACCCTGCCCCCCCTTGACGGTACGTGTGGCCCCCCGGGCCGGTCCGACTCACCGGTGTGTATGTACGTGTGCTTCTTCATGTCGGACTTCTGGTGGAACCTCTTGCCGCAGTACTGGCAGGGGTAGGGCCGTGTGTCCGAGTGGATCAGCAGGTGGGTGGACAGCGTGGACGAGCGCTTGAACGTCTTGCCGCACATCTTGCACTCGAAGCACTTCTCCTGGAACCCACGGAGGAAAAAAGTGTTCCCTTGTTGAATACGTCGGAGATGCAACAAGGTTGAATCGCCACATTTGGACCATTGACCTCTCTCACTGGTCCCAAAACAGACTTTTTTCAAACTTTTTTTTGGCAGCTGAATCAGAGTGGATGTTGCGAGGGGGGGGGGTTGCAATTTATCCTCCGCACCAATTAAAGTGGCATCCCCCTCGTGTCAGACAAACAGCCAAAGGGCTGTTTGTCAGCAACACACCGGCCCTTGTGTGGACAGCGAACCACCAGGGGTTATTATGGGATGGCGCGCGCGTTACCTGGGAGTGGACGTTCATGTGCTGCTCCAGGCTCACGGCGTGGCCGAAGGTCTTTCGGCAGATGCTGCAGCCGAAGGGTCGCGTGCCGCTGTGGGAGCGCCGCACGTGCACCTCCAGCCCGTGTGGCGTGGAGAACACCTGCACCGCGAAAACAGGAAGTCAGGCCACGGGAATCCTGGGTAATGGTGTTTTTCAAACCTTTTTTTTTTTGCGGACGACGTGTTTCGGGGGAGGGACTTCCGCTGTCGCATGCGTCGGCGCGTGGTTGTTTGTTTTTGCGAAGACTCGTGGGCCGTGCGGTTACACACGTCAGGCTGCGCGATGCGTTCACGCGAGGCTGAGATATGTTTACATACAGATCGGACACATGCTCCTCAGAGCTCCTTGTGGGGCACCTGAATGTATCTGCACCGGAATCTGCATTAAAGAAGCGTCTTCCGCTGAGTGACTCAGTCGCTCAGCAGTTAAACGGTGAAAGACTACAGGAAGTGGTTCCCCCAGCCCCCTATTACCTTCTCGCAGGTGATGCAGTGGTAGGTCATGGAGGTGGGGGAGTACTGGGGGCTGTAGTCCAGGGGCTGCTGGGGGGTGGGGCTCCGGCTGAGACGCTCGCCGTACAGACCGCCCGAGTGCTGCAGGACCGTGGGGCTGAAGCTCATCTGCCGCATGTCGTAGGAGCAAGGCAGTGCCTCCCACGCCATTGAGGCCTTGTAGTACGGGGGGAACTCGGGCATGTGCGGTTCTGGCATGGGAAAATGAGTCCAACATCAATTCATGAGTTAACTCAATATATGGTGAACTAATGGTGATTAGTCGTTGATGCCTAACTTCTTTTGTAATAAAGAAAAGAAATGCCTATATTTCCTATTCTGCAACGGCATATATATGCTTTCGCCTTCATATTTACTTTCATGTTGCTTTTCTCTTTTAAATTATTGTCTTTTATTGCATTTTAATGATTAATTTAAATGTCTTTGAAAGGTCTTTGCATTTGAATAAAATACAAAATACATTACATGATATATCAATATGAAAATATGACTTGATAAATTCATAATAAATCAATTCATTATGAATTCATTAGGTCATAGAGGAAACAGGTACGGGCTAAGACTGTACGGCGACCTACCGGCCAGGTAAAACGGTTGCGTGGGGGTGACGGGGTGTCTGGTGGGCTCCGGGTGGACAGGTGGGCAGGACAGCTCCTCGGCGTCATGCTGGTCGCTAGGACTCCGGTCGAGGTGAAACACCGAGGAAGGTCTCGAGGAAGAGTCCGGACTCGACTGGACCGGTTCCGATTGCTCGTCTGTTTGTTTTAAACGAAACCAAGAACTATACTCATTAATACGTTGTTTTTTTTACCCCTCAAATAACGAATAAAAAAAACGTTTGGAAGAAAGATTGTATTTTTTTGTATTACTGGAGCATAGGGATTTAAAGGTATTGTGCTCCCAGGCTACGTAAACAATTGCAAGCAGAACTAGGTTTAGATCAACAGACAAGTCTAACATAAACAATTTTGGTTTCGTCCTTCAGTGCTAAAGGCCTTGCGTAAAACTAAAAATGTCCAGCAAGTCGATCACATGGGAATATAACGTTAACCTTTGGTTATTCGTTATATATGAATGTGACAGCCTCTAGATGGTCCCCTTACCGTAGTGCGGGGCCCCCCGGGGTTTGTCGTAAGATCTGTGCACATTATAAGAGGCCGACTTTTTCTTTTTCACCAAAAACGACCGTGGCATGTTGCAGTCTGAAAACAGGAGTGAGAACTTCAAATATCGAGGTTTATAACACGATAAAAAAAAATTGCAATAGTCTACCGTACACGTTATAAACGCCAACATGTTTATATATGGTGGATTGGCGTGAAGTGGGCATCAGCGACAAAAATCGTCGTTTCAGTTAAAATAACAGTCGTCTTATTTATAACCTTATGATAATGATGTTAAACGCGCAATCAATGTTCAACGACGACGAAGATTCGTTCACAATCAGCATCAAACTTGCAAATAAAAACCCCAAAACAAATAAATAAAAGTGTATCATTAGTTGCGCTGTGAAAAGAAAGCGAGTTATTTTTTTACCTACCTTTGTTTTGTTGATGCTTGTTTTTTTTTTTTTATCAAATGAGAGCAAACTATAATCAATGGGAATATTCTCCAAAAAACATGCGTTTGGGAGCGTCAGGCGCGTGTTGTTAAATCCAATCCCAAATTTCAAAAAACCAAACCACAGTAAACCATCGTACTTGACAGCCCTCTTCTCCCCTCCCTGATTTTCAATCAGATAATTTGCGCTGGAATCTGACTGTGGTTTCAACCAATGAGAAGCGCCAACAACCAGGGCCACATTTGCGTAAGACAACAAGAGACAAGACAACTTCCCTGGAAATTATAGGACAACCCGCAGGAAAGATACACGTCTCGAATGAAATAGAAAAAAAAATACGTTGATAGAGTTACGACCTAAAGACTATGCTTCACTGAATTTGACTTACTCTGAATTAGGCTTAACCTATGCGTAGTTAGTCGATAATAAACAACAAAATACGTTGCCTCAACTGGAACAAACCTAAATAACATGCACCACGTGAATATCAGATGCCTTTGTGGGTCGTCGGTTTAAATCAAAAAATATAAACAACAACCCATGTTTGGTTTCCATGATTTATAGTGGGCAATGCCGTGTTGAAACTGCCTCGCTGCGTGCGTGAGATTGCGTGCTGCGGTGTGAGATTTAGACGAGGCTGCGGGTCTCCCGGCGGCGCCTCCATAGGCACACACACCAAACTCGTCTGGTGGATTAGCCGTGTTGATTCACACCTGTTTGCTTGTTTGTGCCACTTGGGACTGTTATCCAGCTCGCAGGAGGCGTGCTGTAATCCAGAGGCACGTCGTCCGGGTTTCAGGTTGACTGCAGTTACGAGTGGTTCTTAGTTTTTTTGTTGGTCTTCTGTCCAAAATGAGACGGTGAAACCCAAAACGCTTTGCTTGGTGTAGTTTTTCACCTGTCGTTTCAGCATGATTTGACTATTTGATTGTGTCGTCTTTGTTTCCAAATGGCGGTTGATGGCTGCTCTTTATTATTCCATGCTGCCTTTATCCCATGCTGGGTTTGTCATAAAACTATTTAATTGGTTAATCTTAAGAAACACGGGCCTAGCTACAGACGAAAAAACTAAGTTTCATACCAGGACGTGGCCATAGATTTACAGGAACTAATGTTGAGAGACAATTAAGCATACATCTACATGTGAAAACACCTTGGGCGATGTATGCCTGGCCATTGCATTTTCAACCAATGCTAAATGTTCATTATTAGAAAATGTAAATTATAATGTAAAATAAACTTGTCTCAGGAGTAGCCTATGTTTCAGAGGGTATCTTCTTTGGTAATGGTGCTTCGTTGTAATCAGGGTTTGTTTGGGGTTTTTTTTTTTAGCAGCAATGAGGACACCTAGTGGTCATTTTGGTACATCGCGTCCTGCTGTGCCTTCAATCAGCTGACTTCACTGTGGGCCTGATGACGTAATAACATGCTCACACATGCTGGGAATATATGGAAGAGGGCCAAAATACGCAACAAAAAAAAACGAATTATTGATTTGGGTTATGCTTTTGTTTTTACAATATTGCATGAAGTAACATAACAACTACGTAGGCTGAAATAATTTGCTGAAATTGAAGTTCATATACACAGTTGGTCACAATCACTGCCCCAATCACTCACACACAGTTTGAAGATGTTAAATGATCACGGACCGAAGTCGCCGTTAGTAACCACCGCGCCACGTTGTGTTGAATTGATAACACTGCAGCTGTGTGACCTGCCACACAGACCTGAGCTATTAAAAAAAAAAAAAGTCTATTAGCGAACTCAAGCAAAAAAGTAAAAGGAAAGTGTTTACCCTCGCAGGAAAGGCGTTCGCCTCAATAGTCTTTAAGTCGTGCCATGCGTGTTTTGATTGCCTGGTGGAAACCGTCTAAGAAGCAGGAGGAGACACATGTTGAGTGTGTCCCAAACAGGACATCGTGACAACGCTCGTGCTTGAGGACCACAGAGCCGCTGTTCTCGCGGCACTTCGTGGCGTAAAATGAGCATCCGAAGCCTTCCGACGAAAGACGACGATATGAGAGGTAGACCTGAGCTTATGTTTTAATTAATAAATATATAATGTGTTAATATAAATTCATTATTTATTTGTAGTATAACACAAATGTATTATAGTGTGCGCGTTGCATTATAATTCCACTGGGTTTGACCTCATACAGAGTACTATGGGGGGGACGTTTACTCAGAGGACCTTTCCAGGGGTAAGTAAACGTTACAGGCTGTTATCCGTTGCTGAAGTGAAGGTTGGTGCTGTCAGGTGGTGAATTTACTTGTTTTGAGGTGTGATCTAAAGTCAAACTTAACCAAACTCATTGTAGTGCGTGATGTAACAATTCGTGAGGAGCTATTACAATTACCATTCAAAAGCATTGATTTGTCAAGCAACTGGGCCGCCGGAAATATTAAATGTGTTTGTTCCAAGTTTTAAATCTCGGCCTCCAAATGATGTAAAGGCTTATATGTGTTCAAAAGTCAAAGGCAACTTCTTTGATGTATTTCTATATTTTTGTATTCAGAAAGTCAACATGTGCACGATGTCAGATATTCAGGAATTTAGCAAAATTGCTGGTCATTTATTTTGTATAAAAAATGAGTAGCCTGCACTATTTAAGACAAATCAGCAGGCTACTGATATTAATGCAGGGTTAGGGTTAGTGTTAGGGTTAGCCATACCAGATTTGTGTAAAATATGCGTTAAGCTAGTTTATGGATCCAGCCCACACCAAAGTCACTCACCTAAGAGGTTAGGGGTTTGTTTACATCTGACTTTATGTTGGTGTAATGACATGCTTCTGATGAGGGTGCCAGTATTTAGACCTGTGTGTTGTAAGTCAGTCTTCTGGCAGCCAGAGACCCCCATCGCAATAGCAAGGGTCATTGTTTTAGCGACACCACTATTATGGTGACACGTGAAACGTGTTAGTTATAAAAACCTTGACGATCATATGTAATGATTTCATTGGTTTTGTGTTCAGCTACAACGCAAATAACAACAAGATTCTTCTAAAATGTGGTGTTAAATGGGAAGTGTTAAATCAAGTATCAATCTTGTAAAATGTTATAATTGGATGTACAATGCTTGACACTTGTTCAGATGACTGCAATCTGTTGAATACACAGATTTCATTAGTGGCCATGTAAACTCAATAATCAGTTGTGTTAATCACCTACTGAGAAAATGTACCTGCGCATATAACTGGGCTACGCTGTGCGTGTAAACGTACATGAGAGGGTAAGGAGGCGGTTTGTGTTGAGTTGTAGCTAGTCTCTTCTTGTTTCCTATTTCCATGTAAATAACTGTGTGTGTGTGTGTGTGTGTGTGTGTGTGTGTGTGTGTGTGTGTGTGTGTGTGTGTGTGTATACATTTTTATATCGTTTTTTGTAAACACGCTGCTACTGGAATGACCAAATTTCCCACTCGTGGGATTAATAAACAGTTTATCTCTCTTATCTCTTTATATGTTTTGCTTCCAGATCCTGCAGAAGACGTTGGTGAAATCCTCCAGAACATCGTGAGGAACCAAGGTGTCTCCAACACACAGAAGATGAAACATCTGCACAACTTGATTAAGGTTTTGAAAAAAAAAAACCAACATGATTAAAGCAGGCAATGATAATAATAATGGTCCTTTATCCTTGGATTATGGTTATCATCTTGACTGGAGATCCTTCTACATCAGCTTCTTTGCAGTGTTGGCCACCTGGAGGACACACTGGGGTTTAAACCTGAGGAGCTCATCATTTGGTGAGTATTTGGAGATACATGTTGATGCTAACATTTCCATTCGTTGTTGTGTTCCATTTTTTGCAGTTTAAGGTACATTTTTGGTCCGTTTCGTCCATCTAAACTGATATTTTTGGTCAGTTCTATCCCATAAAAGTCATATTTCTGTCCCCTTTTGTCCAGTTAAAAGCAAAAATGTCGCCCCCCCTTTTGCACAGTTGCGCCATTTCCGCCGTTCTGTACAGTAAAAACACAAAACTAGCGACACAAAATACAGCCAGTGATGTCCCCCTGACCTCAACTCATTTCACTGCAATGTGCACTGCGATGTGCACTGCAATGTGCACTGTGGCAGCGTGCGGCTCTCCCTGCTGAGCGACTCCTCGGAGGTGCGCGCCGCGGGGCTGCGAGCCCTGCGTCACCTGATCACCAGCGCCGGCGTCCTGGACAAGGTGCTGGCCCTGCACGTGGACTACCTGATCGCCAGGTAACTTATACCACCGGCCACGCCCAGTTTTATACCATTTACTGCTGTTGAGTCAGCTAGCTCAACAGCGGTGGACGTTTTTGTCCAGAGCGACTGAGGGTGAGTTCAGAGACATGTGATATCGGCCGTGTTCCGATACCCATACTTACCGTACTTAGTATACTTAGTTTGAGTACGTAGGGTGTTCTGATTACGATCGCGGTGAAAAGATGTGTACTGAAAGGACCCGGATGTTGTCAAAACGGTTAGTACTTATAGTGTGCAACAGTGTACACTTTTTGTACTCAGCAGCAGCCATCTTAGCTACGTAGCGGAAGAGGCGGAGTCAGGCTGAGCCGCACTCAGTTTGAGAATGGCTAGGCGTCAGTGGGAGTAATGGATTCACGTGTGTTTGGCGGGTGACGCAGCCGCATAGCTGATAGTAATTTCCGGTAAGTGCACCATTTGGAACAACACTAACATCTGAAAATCTGCGCACTTAGTGAGTGCGGATAGTGTATTACGTTTAAGTGCACTCATGAAGTATGGCTATCGGAACACGGCTGGTGTTGTTATGATATATATATTAGGAGGCAGGGGATCTAGCTCAAGCCTGCCTATGGGGTTAGACTATGGACATCCAACCCAGAATCTTGTGACACTTGCGGCCCCCAATCCTGATCTAATTGAAAACCCCTGCTCTAGACTTTCCTGTCCCCCCCAGTATGATCATATGACAAGTTTTAAAAAATGTTTCTCAGTTTGCGCATCACATCGGGGCAGTCCTCATCAAGGGGTTTCAACACTTAATCCTTCATGTCGTCCCACGGAAGACAATGATTTTGTGTTTCCGCCGGTGCTTGCAGGTGCATAGACATTCAGGACAGTAACAAGGCAGAGAAAACGGAGGCTCTCAGACTCGTTCGAAAGGTAAGATTTCACTCAAATAGCGCAGGTGGTTTCAGCCACGTTTCAATTCAGAGTCGAGTCTGTTCAAATGTTCAGCCGACGCGGACGGCCTTCCTGTAACGACCAACCACGTGAGCGTTGCTAACGTGATTGTTGCTAAAGTGATTGTTGCTAGTGGTCGCCTCACAACACTGCATAACTCACATTGTGTTGTAGTACGGCAGTGTTAGGGTGCTGATAGACTTGCTTTCAGACCAAGCATAAGCGTATGCGACCTGCTGTGTCCTGTGTGCAGACTTGCAGCATCATTACCCGGCAAAAACGCATGATAGTGGTGTTCTCCACTCGGGGCAGACCGCAGTAATATCACAGTAATATCAGATAAATCGCACAAAAGCATGTGCATTGCGTGCTCATGTAAATAAACAACATGGGGACACTGGTAGAGGAAGAACTGATCATCTTACTACTGTTAAGACGGCGGCAGAAAAGAAAGCGTTGCACGATTTCCCCCAGCGTTGTCCGTCAATATTGCATCTTGCCGTCACTGTTTTTTTCCGCACGATCGCCCCCCCAAGTTCCTTGTCAGTATTGCATCTTTCGGACGCGTCGTGTTCGCTTGCGACCGACGCACGAAGCGGTCGCAGAAGATGCATGGCAGCCACGATGCGTACACGTGTGCGTCATCTGCAGCAAGTCAGTTCCAGCCCTTAAGCACGGGCCCCGTGTCCCCGTGCAGATGATGGCCGTCAACGCTTCGGTCTTCCCCTCCTCCGTCACCAACTCCCTGCTGGCCGTGGGGAACGACGGGTCCCAGGAGGCGGATGACATGGTGCGGCCCTGCATCGCCATCGTTTGTGAGCTTTGTGAGTGAACGGCCGCCGCCCGCAGGCGTGACACGCCGCCGCTGCGCGCTCCATGGTCAGCTGTTTGTGTTTACTGTTTATTTCCTGCGTTTACATCACCTACTGCTCGTATTGAGTTTAAAGGTGGATTTTGCGTTTTTTTTTTTTACTCTTGTTGCCGTTTTACTCTTATTTGCATTTTGTCACAGCTTTTTTTACGGCTTCACCACCAAGTCTTTCCCATCTTGGATTCATAAAGCACATCTTATGTTAAGTTAAGATAAGATAAGATAAGATAAAACTTCATTAATCCCCTGAGGGAAAATTGGGTCACCATAGCGGCCAGGGTACATATAAATATAAATACAGTACAAAAAATATAAATAAAATAAAAAAGAATGAAAATAAGATAAACAAATACAAAAAAATGCAGTGTCGTAGACGATTCCTCACTATAAGATAGGAATGGAATGCAGCCGGTCCCGCGTGTGTGTTCCTCCACAGCCCTAAAGAACCCAGCGGTGGTGGCCCGGAGCAGCGGCCTGAGCGCCGTGTTGAAGAACGTGATTGGCTGCCGGCTGAACTGCATGAACGAATCGCTGGTGGCCACCGTGCTCCACCTGCTCAACCACCCCCACACGCGGCAGTTCGTCCGCTCCGACGTGGAGCTGGAGGTACACGGCTGAACTCGAGACTCGGGACGCGGGACGCTGAAACGAGATAATCACCCGCATTTGTTTGTTCACGAAACACCTACGAGTGAAATATGGCGCGTATGAAGTCGCCACTTTTGGTCACGGTGCGGTACAGAATGTGTCTCCATGTCCCGTCAATAGAGTTGCCACCTGTTCCGGTTTTACCGGGATTGCCCTTCTTTTTTGTAGTCTGTCCCGGAAAATGTCTAAGTTCTTAATGGGCTACGTCAACATGAACATTCCTGATCATATAATATTTTTTTCCTGCTCGTCCATGCACTCCAAAGATGCGGTGCACCTCACGGTTTTGCGCAAGTTTAAAATGTTTCCGTGTAATTTGTCAGCTGTGATCAAATGCCTTTGATCGTTGATCGTTGAATCGTTGATCGTTGAATCCGACATACCTTCCCTTCATAGGAAGTGGTATGTCGTGTCCTCGATATGTCGTGTCCTCGATATGTCGTGTCCTCGATATGTCAAGGTGTTTCGTCAGACACAGATGGCAACCCTACCCGTCAACCGGAAATCCATTCGTAGTTTTGGTGAAAACATTTGGATCGCTCTGTATTTTAACATGGATTTTGTCAATTGTAATTGTAACTGTAAACGAGGTACTGTTTCTTTCAAGGTCAAATGGGATTTCGTTTTTCATAGCGAGGTGCAATGGTCACGTTTTCTTTCTGTTGTTCCCAGCAAATCCTGGTCCCGTACACAGACTTCCACCACGGTCCGACCCCTGACCCAGGCGAGAAGCATCTGAAGTCAGTTCTACGTTTAAACATCACATTTCTGCAATCAGCCCCTGGTGTTATGATATTCTAGATGCTGTTGTCACGGCTCACTGTTTGGTTGGTTTCATTTGCGGTGCTCAGAGAAAACAGAGACGCTCGGTTCCTGGCCAGTAAGATGTCGATCGTTGCGTCATTTCGCTCTTGGTCAGGTAATCAACAGATAGAGTGATTTACTTTGGATGTGCCGATTGTTTGGAAACGTTGTCAAACTTAAATAAGTCTGTGATAATTGTGTTCGGTCTAAGGTTTGACTAAAGCTAATGCAGTTTTCCCCACAATATAATTTTGAGTATGGTAAGACATGTATTGATAAACCCAAGATTTCCATGGATTCCAATAGTTTTTCCAACTTATTTTTAAAGAACTGGCATAGGCTGTTTAATTGTGCGCCTCTCATAGTGTGTTAGCGTGTGCGGCGTTGTGTGACGTTATTTCAAGTATGACCGCACGTGACCTTGTGGCCCCTGCAGGCATTATGAACCTGTGTAAGTCGGGCAACTCTGGGATCCAGTCTCTCATTGACCTGCTGTGTATACCAAACACCGAGGTGAGGGTAAGTATTCAGAGGACCGCTTGCAGTAGCCTGCATTCATAGCCGGCTGAAGGGCATGCCATGTAACCTTGCATTCAGTGATAGCTCCGTAAGAGTTGGAGTAGTTTGTCTTGTTTTTAGAGCGGTATTTAATTTGACGTTAAAGATATTGAGGTTCGATGATGGTATCTTCTGGTTTTTGTTTAATGCGGAGTGAAAACATCAAATCAAATTATCAGTTTAAACAAAGCTATGTCGGCCATCAGATGTCACCATCCAAACCTAGTTTATTTTCTTTGTGCCATACGTTGTTGTGTAGCTGCATAATCTAGCTGGAATTAGCTAACAGTAGCAAACGCAGTCAAAAAAAGTTGCTGAAATGTGCTAACATACTAATTCTAATTTGCTAACTGCAAAAGACGTATCTAGTAAATTAGCCAATGATCAACATTTAGATTTCGTGGGGATTTAACACTCTGTCTCGTCATGGTCCGACAGAGAAGCTTGTTAGATGTGATCTACGAAATCTTCCTTCTGGACGTACCTGTCAAGACAAGAGACTTCACCGAAGCACTGATCAGTGTTGGTGGGTGCAGACACTCAGCAAATGTTGTTGATTCTCTCGATGTAACATTAGAATACCAAGCTCCACGGAGTTATTATTGACACAGGCGCTTTTAATGTGAAATACCCCACAGACCCTGGTAGATATCAGGATGGCTGGAGGCTCACTGAGGGTTTCGTTGTCTCTGAGGCTCTGGTTATTCTTCCACAACGTTCCCGCTCAAGGTGTTAAACGTATTCATATTTTCCTTCTGGTCACTATGCAAAAAAATTTAATATTTCAGACATAACGAGATTAGAATGATTTTTATACCTTTTTTATTTTATTAATCTTTCTCAGGCCAAACCTGATAGACAACTACCTGGCTTTTCTACTGTCTGCCTTCATCCATAGTGGACTTCTGGAGGTGAAAGAGAGATTTATTATTTAGTTATTGTTCAATAATGTCTTGAAATGCATTTATTTTTGTTTACTTTAAGTGTCATGTTTCTCTCCTCTCCAGGGTCTGGTTGAGTTGATCACCAGCAGTGATGAGTTCATCTCAATACAAGCCACAGTCCTGCTGGGACAACTGCTCCACATGGTAGTCTCCCTCGCCCACTCTTATCTCTCGTCTTTCTATCCATCTCTCTGTACATCTACTGACCATTGCGTTAATGCAGGGTTTGTAAATGAACACCAAACGTTCCTCGAGGACACAACAGGGAGACATAATCCTGCCGTTTCCCGTAGCGTCTCTCTCCGTCTGTCTCTGTGTGTTTCGTCATTATGCCTTGACCTCCGTCTCACCGGTCCACCTGTATGTATTTGCATTGCCCTGCCTCTGTTCCCAGGCCAACAGGATCCTCCCTCACTGCCACAGCCACCACCTCCACTGCCTGCCACGCCTCATGAGCATGGCCGCCTCTACCGCGGTCCCCCGGCCACAGAGACAGTGAGTGGAGGCTCACACTCCTGACTTTCATGGGTTTTTTTTTATTTAAGGTTAATCATCTATCTGTGAAGCCAGAAACGTCTGTCACTGTGTCCGTGGCTCGCATGTCGCGCTGACTGTTTGTCAGATCGACCCGAGATTTTGGATATGGGTTGAGCATGGCACGATGGCGTGCGTCCCTGATTTTTTAAGTTTTTTGGAGTAATTTCAATGTTCACTGAATGTTCACACTGCGGCCATGCACACTAGCTACGGACGGGCGCGACTTAGCCAAGTCACTGTGCGTTACTGTTTTTCATATAATCAGGGTGTTGCAGAGACAGACCCACATCTTCTTTGTGTATTCTTGAGCTGAGTTGCGCGTCACGGCTATGCTACGCTCTGATAAGACGTCTTTCTCCAGTCCCGTTTGCATGGTTAAAATGCTTAAAGCTAAACAATCTTGAGCATAATATTCCAATAGCAGCAGGATGTAGGCTACCAAAAGTTTAGAAAGTCTTCCGTTCAAAGATGATGAAGATGAATGGATTGTATGCGGAGTGACATTATCCATACCAGAAAATCCTGTTTTGCCCCGGTCACACTATTCTTCAATTCCTGCGACGCCAACACTCACCTAAAGACTCCGGTGTCTGCAGAATATCTCAGCGGACACCCGGTCGCTCCGCCACGTTGCCTGGTAACAGCGTTAGCTTGACCTTCCAGACAGGCGAGTGCAGCGGTGACCCACCTGAAGCGGTTCCACGAGAGGACGAAACAGGGGCCCTCGCCTCACAGCCTCTACCTGGACCACGTCCTCCGCAAGGCGGCCGGCGCGGGGGCGCCGCCCTACGGGGCTCTGGCCCTCCCTCTCAGACCCCTCCAGAGAGACGTGTTCCCCATCAAGGTAAGGTGGAGTCACGCCCCCCCCCAGGTCATCGTGCATTCAGCGTGTCATGTCGTTAAGTTGTTAAGGTGATTCACGCGGGGAGGCCTACAGGTAGACTGCAGACATGGGGAGTCAAACCCAGAACCTTTTGGTTAGGAATCGAACACCCGCTGTAGGGTATTCCCGGGCTGCTTGTATTGACAACATGAACTCCGTGTTTTGGTTGTTCCTCAGGAGAACGACGACGCTCTGCTGGGGAACCTGAGAGATAGCCACGTTGTCCACCACGACGAGAACATGGACTGGAACTGGGAACTGGTGCAAACTATTCTGAAGGTAGTAGAGAGTGTCCAATAGTATTCAGAATTGATTAATGCATTTTTTTTTCGTCACTGTTTTTCTATAAAGTTTTGTATATTCTGTATGTCTATTTTGTATGTTTGTGCCAGTTGTAAACGTTTGACCTGCTTTGCCTTCTGCTTTGTAATTTTGTATCTTTAGTGGCCCAATGTTAAACTGCAAAGCAATAGGGATGAACAAATGCATAAGTGAGTATAAACAAGTTGTACTTCTTAAGTGATTATCACAGCCCTGATGAAACATTGAATGAGGAGCAGGTAGGTGCTAGGTCCTGGGCATCTTGCCCAGAGGGTACCAATGAGTAAACTGCTGATGTTGAGGAACAAACCTCATTGCGGAGAGTCGACCAGCCACTACGCCATCCTGCCTGTAGTTTCCTAGGTTCCAATTGAAGCTTTAGCGTGATGCTCCACATACTTCCTCATTCCACAGAACACTTGAAATATATTCCACGAGTCCACTTCTTGTATTTGACTGTTTACTTGAAACCCTTGAAGCAACATTACAAACAAAACAAGGTTATCCATAAAATACGTAGAATTCGAAGTACAGAGAGAGCGAGACAGCGAGGTCAAAAAACTATTTCGCTCCAATCTTCCATCTGTTTTCTTATTCCACCCCACTCCCCACATATCAAAATAAAAGCACCCCGACAGTGGACATCAGGATCATATTAAAACTGCTGTTTTAACTTTTACAGCGCAAATCAATGCATTTTAACATTTGAAGTCATGAAATTATAAATCCTATTTATCTCATTAATGAACTTGTACCCTTTTAAACGTAAAATGATTTTAGCTTAAATAGACTGCCTTTCGGCTCCTACACTGTCTGTGCTCTGTTACTCCGTGGTTCTGGTTCCCCCCTCAGGTTCGTACGGAGGCTCCTGTGGTTCTTCATGCCCAGCAATAAGCTGTTTGTCTCCATGAAGCCCGACCACCCCAGGGCCCGGCAGACCACGGTGGTCGGCTGTGAACTCATCGAGTTTCTCCTTGATTCTGAGGAGGTCGGTCCCAACGGCTTGGCTTGGTCAACACGTTTGCTTGTGTTGTGGCCTGAATTTAAGAATCGATTTTAAAAAGCAATCATCATAATTTCAATCATAATCCTAATTTTTTTATTGGCTCAATATCAGCTAATCACACGCAGGCCACACCCATATAAATCCTTTAAGCCCAACCAGAGTAACCTTTTTTCACAATAAACATATCTATACAACTGTGTATCTCTACAACTAGATTATTCTGTGAACAAATATTTTTATTTTGATACATACACAGAAAATACCAAAAAGTGCCAATGACTCTTCCACCAAAAGATTGAACCAGAGTTTATACCAAAGATGTTCTGCCTCTGTCAGTTCAACAGGCCTGCTGAAACAGTGTGATAATTACTCAAATAAAGGGCTCATAGAAATAGAAACCCCAATGTTTCGGGGGTATTTCGACGTAGAATGTATTGCTTTTATTCCCAAAACGATTTCTGCACTTTAACTGAAATACTCGCTATCTTCTCACCTCTTCTGTGAAAACCCCTCCCAGGAAGGAGATGTCTACCTGGAGGACCTGGTGAAGGACATTGTCCAATGGCTGCACTCCTCCGCCGGGCCCAAAGCTGACCGCAGCAGCAGCAGCAGCCGCGGTGGTAGTGGTGGTGGTCTCCATGGCAACGGGCGACTGCTGACCACACTGAGTCAGTACTACTTCCTGTTCCTGGGAACCCTGTCCGCCCATCGCCGCGGCGTCAAAGTGCTGGAGAAAGGCAGCGTCTATCAGTGGTCAGTGGGTCAGGCGTTTTCATTATTGATAAAATATTATTAGTGCCACGGTGTGCAGCATCGAGTCATCTCTTAATCTTCTCCATGCTTATTCTTTATTTATTCTGCCGCAAAATTTCGGCGCGTAACTAGTCCCGCAGCTTTAAGAAAACCCTGACAATATATATCAAAACGTGCGTCTTGATCGGGAAAGGGTTGCTATGACTTTTGGTGTCGATCTTCCAATTTTTCCCAACGTTATTCCCAAAAAACTACCGATAAATCTCCATTGAAAATGAATTGGGATTTTTCAAAATCAACAAAATCAAGACAGATTTCTCATACCTGCACGTAGAAATGTGATTAATATATCAAAACGGAGGAAAACTTGTGCTCTTTGCACAACATCAAACAGTTTTTTCGTAACATGTAAACTTTTCACTCTAGGAGCTCTCCTGCGAGGGCTGGAAAGCACTTTTTCGTCAAACCTAGAGTGTGAGAAGATGTAAAATTTAACCAGAATTGATTGTCGAGCTCGCGGCCAAACCGTAATAGGGAGACAAATACTTTCTGGTAAACTTGTAGGGATGGTTCTTTCACATCATAAAATGTACCCATAACAGGCGGGGTCTGCACAAAATTTAAACTGTGCCGCCCTTACCGCCAGTAACACCCCTCTCACTCCCCATTGAGTGCAATGCAATGAATCGCTTTCTTCAAAAGAATCTCCCTCTGTGTTCGGACTGCTAAGAATCGCTCCACATAAGGCCTATCTGGAAAAAGAGAGAGCCTCGGAGCACCTTCTGGCTTCTGAGCCGCTGACGGTGTCCTCGGTTTTCAGATCGGAGTTACGGTTTTCTCTTAATAAGCACTTGTTCGGGGGGTGGTCAAACTGCAGATTTTAGCAGATTCTGGAAGGTTTTCTCAGTCAGGCCGTGTTATCGTCATGACAACGGCTGTGAGTGACCTATATATATATATTTTTTTTTTACAATATTTTTATTGTTTTAGGCATAAAAATACAACAGAATACAGGATACAGGTACAATGCCAGTTGTG
>OMKQ01094929.1:0-13530 GCA_900302335.1 Phycis phycis
ACCCCCCCGCTCACATACACACACACACACACACACACACACACACACACACACACACACACACACTCTCTCTCTCTCTCTCTCCCCTTCTCTAACACACACACACACACACACACACACACACACACACAATAAGCCTACAAGTATTTATTATGCTACAGTACAGACGTACAGTAGAGTCACGTGACAATGTAGCCGATCTCGGGGCAATACACGCGAGATCCTGCGAGAGTATCTCTGCAGCACCAAATAGACTGCTAAATATAAAGATTTATTTGGCCTTTCGGTGGGAACATTCAGCTTTACGAAGATTAATATCCATGCTGTCTGCAATGTTGTCGTAGTCCACTGCTCGTGTGTCTAGACTCGGTCTTTTCTCAGGATGCTGTTCAGACATGCATTTCGCCTCATTCAGATGGAACAAATTATCCTGTCGGAACCGAACACTTGAGCCCCGGAGGACACAGACGGGGAAATCGATTATTTGGACGCGCGTGTTGTCACCGGCAGGTCTCGTTAGTTAGAAACGGTTCGTCTTTCCGTTACCGCGTCCGGCGTCCGTTAATTGTGCCGCGTCTCCTTCGCTGCTCCCGCATGCTTTGTTGGCGTCTTGTCTTCTCCCTATAACACCTCAGCTTGTATTCCTGCGGGTTATTGTTGTCTTGGTGGCTGTTTTATTTTGGGCCGCGACAATGCAATAAAAATTGTGACAACCAACAAGCATCTAGACTTATGGTGCGTGTTCGCAGATGACCAGCGACAGTATATCTACACCCACGGCCCCAGTCTATATAATGCATTGTTGTAACCGAACTGACTGAATATTTCGTTGATGGTAGTGAACGTGACATTTTGCGTGTGTATGTGTGTGTGTGTGCGTGCGTGTGTGTGTGTGTGTGCGCGCGCGCGCGCGCGCGTGTGTGTGTGTAGCAGGTGGAGTCTAAACAGTGTGCGTGTGTCTGCATGTATGTGTGTCTGCATGCGTCCCTGCATGTGTGTCTGTGTGTAGCAGGTTACACTATTTATGGCACACTAATAGTGTGCGTGCACGTGTGTGTTTGTATGTCTAGCCGGTGGAGTTTGAACGGTGTGTGTGTGTGTTCGCGTGTGTGCGTGTCCACCAGGTGCATCATGGACGTGTCCAACCACAGCCTCTTCCTGCTGCAGCAGCTCAACGTGCAGCGGGAGTTCGGCTTCCTGTGCGACTGCACGGTTGCCATCGGTAACGTGTTCTTCAAGGCCCACCGAGCCGTGCTGGCGTCCTTCTCCAACTACTTCAAGATGATCTTCATCCACCAGTCCAGGTCCCGATCAGAACCCGTCTAACCCCACAGAACAGACTAGAACCACTATACCAAAACTGGTTTACTGGAACTCCTTTAGCAGAACAGGTTTAAGGGATTAATGAACAAAAATCTGAGAGCATTTATTATGAATATGGGGCTCAGGGGGGTTGGTTCTCCTTTAAACTGCCTTGGTACAATGCAGGTGTTGATGTTCCACTGAAGCCCTCTTGACCTGATGGACTCTGTGTTGCAGTGAGTGCATCAAGATCCAGCCCAGCGACATCCAGCCGGACGTCTTCAGCTACCTGCTGCACATCATGTACACGGGCCTGTGTCCCAAGCAGACAGTGGACCGCGCACGCCTCCACCATGGCATCAAGTTCCTCCACGCCTACCAGCTCTGCCGCAAGGCCGGCGAGGGCGTGGCCGAGGGCGCGGCCGTTGATGCCCTGCGCATGTCCAACCTGTACGGCATCCAGATCTCCTCCCAGCTGGGGGGGAAGAACGGCACCGCGGGGCCCAAGGACGGGGGAACCAACAGCGGCAGGTCCCGAGGGGGAGCGGGCGGGGGTCCGGCCCAGCTGTCCCTGGCTGCGGAGGGGGTGCCTGCCTCCTCCTCGCTCCACCAGACTTCCTCCACCACCGGCACACTACACGCTGTGTCCTCGGTGGCGTCTGGGGGAGACGACTCGGACATCTTGACGCACATCAAGCAGGAGGAGCAGGAGGAGGAGGTGGAGGAGGAGGAGGCGCAGGGCCTCCTCATGAAGGCCAGCCCGTTGGAGCTGTTGTGTCCGCGGTGTGGCGAGCACTGTTCGTCCCCAGGGGGCCTGCGGGACCACCTGTTCAGGGCCTGCAGCCTAGCGGGGGTGGGGCCAGAGGAGGGGCCCCTGGAGGAGGAGGGCAGGGGCTCCCAGGGACCCCTGGACGCAGGGTGTCTGGAGGAGGCGCTGAGGCAGAGCCAGGCATTGGCCAATCAGCTGGCGGCTGAGCTGCGACGGAGCAGAGGAGGAGGAGGGGGTACCAGTCCTCCTCCCTCGCTCCCTCCCTCCTCCTCCACCTCCTCCTCTGCCGCCCTCACGATGCAGTCCAGGAAGCGCAAGATGGCCTGCGCTGTGTGCAGTGTGCGCTTCTCCCACAAGAGTGCGCTGCAGGAGCACATGTACACGCACACGGGCAAACCCTCGCGACTACACCGGTACAACCGCCTCTGCAACCAGATCCTGCAGGCGGCCGGGCACTTCTGCCACGCCCCCGAGGGGGGAGTGGGAGGTGGTGGGGGCGCGGCTTCGGACAGGGGCGTGGCCGCGGTGATGTCAGAGGACGTGACACGAGACGTCCAGGACAACGGGAGTTCGTGCTACTCGCTGGATTCCGAGGTCTCCCAGGAGAGTGTGGACGTGGTGCCGGTGGAGTGACAGAGGACACCACCGCCCCCCTACTGGTCAGTTAGCAGACGCTTTTCCCCTAAAAGAGAGCCTGAGAACAATCACAATATACTGTACAATCAATACTGGAGACAAAAAAAGACTTATGGCACTGCCATAGTTCTAAAACAACTGGAGAGAGAGCTATAGACATTTAGACAAGATTATGAAATCGTTCATTCCATTTGATGTTTTTTTTTACTTATTATTTGTGGCAGAGGGAGACATAGTGGGAGGGACATAGTGGTTAGGGTGTTCAACTCCCAGCCAAAAGGTACTGGGTTCGATCCCCCCAAGTATGCTGAAGTTAGATGCTCCCTACAACCCACCCGCTTGTTTTAATGACCTGTATCTGAATTCACTGTTCCTCCCTTTGGATAAAAGTGTCTGCTAAGTGACTTAATAGTGAATATTAACGCTACTTCCCCCTGCTGGAGACGGAACACACACAGCAGCCTCGGCACGAGCTGGTGACAAACATGTGATTGGTTTCTTTGAAACGCACTTCGTATTATTCGATATAACGGTGTTGGTCCAGTTTGCCTCCGAGTGTCTCATCCATTCAGGACGTTCCTCTTCCGGCTCTCTGATTGGCTGAGGCGTTAGTGTGCGATGTTCTCATTGATTCACCAGCATTGGTCTTAGTCTGTCGTCAGTTCTTTTGGAATGGGAAATAATGTATGTGTCAAATATGAATATTGTGGTCTTCTACCAATAGCTTGAAACCTGAATAAATATTAGGAGGGACCACTGTAGGCAGATATTAGATTTGTTTTTATAAACTTGTTTTTTAATGTAGGTCTGCTTTATTAAAAGATGAAATTGTAAAGAAACAAATAAAGACACAAATTTAACTCCCCTGAACACGGTGAGACTAAACCTGTGCCTAAAGTCGAGACTAAAGTCATTTCCTAAGGGTGAAAGTCGACCCTCAACTTGCTGCAATCTTGGACACAAATTGGTTGAATCTAGAACCAGACAATCAGTGTAAATACTCTGCAGAAGGTCCAAACCTCTTTATCTCTGTACAAAATTCGCTGACCAATGAGTTAATTCCTACCGTTATTTTATTTAATCTATATGGTCACACCTCACATGCTCAAAGACAACTTCATGTGGACTCCGATTTAATGTTCTCCTAACTGTACTCTGTTAGATTCAAAACCTCACGGGGGCATTTGAACAATCTGTGTTGTGTGTGATTTTTGGGACAATATTATACGTGTGAGTGCTTTTCCCTCCTTGTTTGTCTATTTTGTGTCACACAGATTATTTTTTTCACCAATTGAACTTTTTGTAAATAAATCTCCTATTCCACGAATGAGCTGCTGCCTCGTGAATTTTGTGAAAAACAAAGGGTTGTGTCAGCAGTCTGAGAACATTACAATGACACGATGTGGCCACCAGACCAGAGAGGAACAGGCCATGAACGCGCAACCTTCCATTAATTGTCTGTCATTACATCTACACCTGGGTTCACCTGCTAGGAGACCTGTCCAACTTACACCTCCACCTTTCCGTGTACAGTGAGGGTGAGAGTTGAGCCACATGTGATGCTGACATACTGGAATGCAACTCAAGTTAAGTTAATAGAATGACTGCTGCTCCAACGGTATTGATACTGCTTCTACAAATAATACAGGCATGTGAGACGCCTTGCCATTTCTTTTATTTTGTTTTTACATCGAAGGAACATATAGTATATTGTATATACTGGTAGTTGAAAATGCTGCTGCTCTCTAGTGATGTGTTTACATGAAAAACATTGCTCAACATTGAGCCCAGCTGTGGTGCAGTTCATTTACAGAGTGGAAGGCTTGTGATTGCAACGTTGTCCATGTCATTTAGTCTAGTTTAGTACAACTGAAGGTTCGTTTGCTTTTGTATTTGTTTGTATTTTGTCTGTATTTTGTCATAATGTTGTCATTGTCATTTATTTCTGCTAGCCTGGTTGGAAATGGGTGTGGGTCACAATCAATCAAGTAAAACACCGGACTACGAAAGGAACAAGCAACAACGTCATTGACAAACACGGTGGAAACTTTGCAGCTTAACACACCCACGTGCATGCACGCACACACATGCACGCACGCACGCACACACGCACGCACACACACACACACACACACACACACACACACACACACACACACAAGGTGTGTTGTCATGCATAATATAATAATGATGCTGACGACAGAGTTGTATTTTTAAAACCAAACTCCTCCCTATTGCTATGGTTACACAGCATCCAAGATGTGCTGATTTTCACATGTTTAAAAATAATTCTCAAGATCAAAGATGACAAAGTGTGAAGAAGTGTCACATCTCTAACTTCATAATTGTAACTTCTCTAACATCCCTCCATCATTCTGTATCTTCTCCATCATTCCATCATCATTATGTCTCTTCTCTATCATCCCTCCATCATTCAGTCTTTCGATATAACACAACACAACAGAGAGCTGCCCTTTAATGCAAATGTCTTAACAATGATTCACACTTCTAAATAACAGACAAAATGTGTCATTTAAATAATGATCACATTTTAAATAAGGCAAGATCTAATATGTAACAAGATTTACACTGTACTTTTCTCAAGAATACACATATTTGATGTAACATGCTGCTACAGTCTGTGAACATCAATACAACAGTAACATTATAAAAACATGAGGAGTCATTCAAAATGGTTGTGGTTGTGAAATTTCTTGTTGTTGTCCCAACTGCATAACGTATAGTGTTTGAACACTGCAACATTTTGACCATAGAACCATATGGACATGACCGTGTCACTTAGCAGAGCGGTGCTACGCTAGCTAGTGGTGTTGTACTAACAAGCTAGTTAGCCAGTAGCACCACAGTAGCATGTAGCTCCCTTTTAAATACATTAGTTCACAATAAATAATTCCTTCAGCTAAACTATACAATGCATGTAATTACATCATTACTTTATCATATATATATAATATCGGTGATATCATATATTGATATCACCGCTACTTTATATTTTATGCCAGGACCAAAGAGAAATGCTTCCTACACATGGATGCAAATAGCAGCAACATTTTGGTTGGTGAAAAACAGTTCTTTTCTCTTGTCATCAGTGTTAATTGTATCCTGAAGAGGAAACCGTCACATTTGGCTGTTTTGTAATATAAAAGGGTAATGCTTCATACTTCATAAAATAAATTGCGGCCAGCAACTTCCACTCCTTCTCTGCAAAAAATCAAACCAATGGGGAACAGAAATCCCTGACGCAATCCCAATTGCATCAGTCGTCCAACTTTCCAGCATTTTCTTCAGAACAAGCAGTACTCTATATTATATATATATATTTGAAAATATTTGAGAATGACCTTTCACATTTAGTAGAATAGATTATATGATGATTTACAAGACAATAATACACCTCGACTGGAAATGACCTAGTGCTGCTTATCTTATTCTTATATAACAGACACAATCTATCAATACCTGTAAATACATGAATGTAGCACTGTGTGTGTGTGTGTGTGTGTGTGTGTGTGTGTGTGTGTGTGTGATCATTAGAAAACATGGTTTTTCTGTTTGGGAGAGTGAGTGTGTTTATTAAGACCTGAGGTTATATGATGACAGTGGTTAGGGTGTTAAGATGTCATGGATTTAAGCTAAGGTGGGCAACTCATTGTTGTTGTCTCTTTACATCCTGGCAGCAATGAATAAATAAAAAGCTCTGACAAAAAAAACTAAATCTGGTGTCTGTGGCTATTGCAGGTCTGAAAGATCTGGAGATATTATGGACTAAGGATTAGATGTTAGGGCTGAGGGTAAGATTATAGGGACTAAAGGTTAGATAGGGACTAAGGGTTAAGTGGTGGCAGGTGACGGGGAGGGGTTACATGTTAGGGACTAAGGGTTAGATGTTAGGGACAAAGTGTTATATGTTAAGGACTAAGGGTTAGATGTTAGGGACACAGTGATAGATGGTAGGGACTAAGGGTTAGATGTTAGGAACACAGTGTTACATGGTAGGGACTAAGGGTTAGATGTTAGGGACACAGTGATAGATGGTAGGGACTAAGGGTTAGATGTTAGGAACACAGTGTTACATGGTAGGGACTAAGGGTTAGATGTTAGGGACGCAGTGTTAGATGGTAGGGACTAAAGGTGGGATGTAGGGTTAGTAAGGGTTGGGGGACAGGCGATGGGGGTCATGGTGGTGCTCATGGTCTACAGAGTTCTGCTGTTCCCTCAACAGCTGCTGAACAGCAGCCAACATTGCGGCCCGCACCACAGCGTGAGCAGACAGCACCAGCTCAGCCTCACCATCTTGTCCTCCTCCACCCTTCACCTCCCAGTCCACCTCCACCCTCCACCCTCCACCTGCACTGTCCTCCAGCGACACCTCCTCCACCGGCGCGGCTTCCCAGTCGCACGCTCCACCTTCCATGCCACTGTTGAGGCGTATAAGCGGTACCACGAGGACTGTGTCCGCGGAGGAGAGACAGCACGCCGCTGGGTGGTCATTGGTAACCATAGCAACACCAGCCCCAACATGCTGGAGGCCATTGGATAGTCCAGTGGTTCTTGTCTCTTCCTCTTCATAAGAGCCGTCCGGTGGACTTGCCTCATTGTCTAGAAGCTCATTAGGGGTGGCAGTATTGATGAGGTCATTATGGGCTGCAGAGGGGCATGTGAGGTCACTCTCTGCTGGGTCGCATGACCCGTCCGTCAGTCCCTCCTCTGGGGCGAGGAGGCTGGGCCACTGGGGGTCCCCTTCTGCCGCCATACCAGAACATCCCAGCTGGGATTCAGTTGCGGCGTCGGGCTCCTGCACGCTCATCTCCATGACGACGTCATCGAGGTCTGAGCGATGTTCCAGAACGTGTCCCCCGCCCTCCGCCTTGTCTTTGTCCACTTCGGACAAATACCTGACACTTCTGTCGTTGTGGTTCTCCAGTGCGACCGCTGTGTCCCCGTCGGGGCTGCCGGCTGTCGAGAGCCGCCCGTCTGCATCCAAGCTGATGATTAGCGATTTTTCCGGCGCATCCTCTCCAGCACCACCGGGTTTGACCCCGACGCCCTGCTCCCTGTTGGAGGTGAGAAGATGGCGGAATAGTGGCGGCGGCCAGGTCAGAACGGCGAAGCGTCTCTTCTGCTTGGCGGCCCGGCTGGACTCGGCCAGCTGCTCGAGCGGGCGTGGCCGTCGCTGTCTCCTGAAGCAGGTGAAGGCGGGCGAGAGAACCCTCCTCCACGCTCCCTTCAGGGACCTCCTCATACCCCCGCCCCGCGCCTCTTTCACCTCCTCGCCTCGGGAAAAGCTCCCCCTGGTGGTCTGGAGGTCTGCACCGGACCCCATTTCTACTTCTTCTCGGACCTCCTCTGGCGCGCCGGAGACTCCTTCCTTCCCGCCTCCTCCGCCAGAAGCCCTTTTCCTATTGGCTCGGCTCTCCGAACCCGTCTTGGTCTTCCCCAGCAGAAGTAGTCTGGCTGGGCCCATCAACTTCCTCTTTATCCCCGCCTTGTCAGCACCCTCTGTCGCCATGGAGTCGGCCTCCAAAGCAAGGCTGGGTGGTCAGACGTCACAACAAGGTTAGTGAGGAGGGTTGTTGGTGCGTGTTGGTGTCACAGGGCTGTTGTCTCCAGCATTCTGGTTCACTAACCCAATAGAGGGGAGATCATTTACAATGAATGGGATGCAGATCAAAGCAATCCAGGGGAACCAATAGATGCAATCTGTCTCTCTGTGGGCTCAATCTGTTTATCCATCCATCCCCAACCATTCATTCATCCATGCTATTGATCAATGGATAATCCATCAAAACAGCTGAGTGTATATTAATACTAATGCTTTCCCTTCATGGAAATAACCTCTGACAGCCATCCCCCATGTAGACCACTTGCCTGCACTGGAGACACAGGGGCTTTACACCTCCATATTAAACCTGATTATTATTATTCATACTTTTTTTGATGAGATGCTCGTAGATAATCTTTGACCCCATCCGAATGTGGATAGGCTGTAGTAAGATGTTTTCATGTCATTCAACCATCACACCCACACACTCATGAGTCTATAAAACCATGCTGTTCTCCTGTTTTAAATGAACCAGTATGATCTAAGGAACAAGGCTGTGCAGCACACTACAAGCACACACGCAGAAACCAATGTAATACGCACATACTTACATATTATACTACATACACTACTAACACTACAATCAGCTCAAGTCTGGGCACAGGACACACAGTGCGACTACTCACTACTCCTTCCATGACATCCAACATTAAACCCTTATTTCACCGGGGCTCCGCTTATCCACATAAGAATCCAGGATCAAGAAACCCATGAAAACACAAACTACACCAAAGTTACAAAACAGGGACGACATGAAAAAAGGACGACACGCATAAAGACATACGGCTTACCTTGTCTCAAACTGACCTGCACCGTGCACACGTTGCTCTCTGTGCACTCACAACCTCAGAGAGCCAGAGCTCCACCAACAGCCCCAGCACGTAACCACGGGCAACTGCTCCCGCCCCCGTTACCATGGCAGCCCGGGTGATTGGCGTCTCATTTGCTGAATTATTCAAAGTGGTGAAGAGAAAGCAAGAATGAGATGGAGGGAGAGCAGGAGCAGAGGGAGGGACTGTGAGAAACAGAGCAAGGAAAGAAAGAAGAGAGGGAGAGAATGAGGTGTGGGGGGAGATATGGAGAAAGGAGGGGTAGAGGGATAGAGAGAGAGGGAGGAGGAGAAAGATAGAGAGGGTGGGGGTAGAGAGAGGACAGAAAAGAGAGAGGAGGTGAGGAAGTGGGAGAAAGAGAGGGAGAGAATGTAATCTCAGGGTAGTGTCTGCAGCATGGCCGAGCCTCAGCGGTTCTGATAGGAGATTATATTTAGAAACGTTAAGTTACAACACAACGTCAGCCTGCTGCTGAAGTCACCGCACGGCTTCCTATAGTCCTGTACTGCTGGGTTACCACAGGTACTAGATGTTACACAGCTTCCTATAGGCCTGTACTGCTGGGTTACCACAGGTACTAGATGTTACACAGCTTCCTATAGGCCTGTACTGCTGGGTTACCACAGGTACTAGATGTTACACAGCTTCCTATAGGCCTGTACTGCTGGGTTACCACAGGTACTAGATGTTACACAGCTTCCTATAGGCCTGTACTGCTGGGTTACCACAGGTACTAGATGTTTCACAGCTGTGTGTGTGTGTATGCGTGTATGCATGTGTGTGTGCGTGTTAAAGATAAGATGTACTGTATTAATCCCAAATGAAAAATAAGGGTGTCAGCAGAAAGCACCAAAAAATACGAAGAAATAAAAATCAAAAACTACAAAAACATCAGAAATATCTGCCTCCATAGCACAGTGGAGGCAGACGTTATTGACTGTATATACTACACCCCAGGTGTTTACGTTGAGGGCGGGAATTGTTTCACGGCAACAACCTTCTAGACCCCTAGAACCCAAGACTCCAGCAGCATCAGAAGACAGAGGCACCAAAATGCTAATCAAGCGTGACTTGATTAAGCGCTGAACCACACTATTTTGCATGACTCTGTCCTCCAGACCCTGGCATTGCGGCTAACCTGATGTTAGCAGGAGACAGGACTCTTAGCTCCTGCAGAGCACGACAAGCCTTCCAGAGACAATCAATATTGAGGAGCCTGATGGCTCACTGACCTGGAAACCTGCAGTGTGACATGTGATGTAAAGTGACTTGGCAGAAAATATCCCAGCTCTTCATTCAAGCTTGAATAATGATAGAATGATATTTTGATTGATCCATCTGAAAATACACTGATATCATCATAAGAAAATGTTTAAAATCTATAGTTATAAACATATAGTTTAAATAATGAGAAGCTCTATGATAATGAGCATCTCTTTGATGAGGGGAAACAGCTTTAATGATTGAACAGGAGAGACAGGAAGAATATGTAAAAGTTTGAGAGCGAGAGAGAGAGAGAGAGAGAGAGCGAGAGAGAGAGAGAGAGAGAGAGAGAGAGAGAATAGAGATAGATAGATTAAAGAGTGAGCAAAATAATGACAGAGATGGATAGATAGATAGAGTGTGTGCTTTAAGAAAGGTTCTGGGTTTGATCTCCCAATGTCCACCTGTAGGCATCCTGGAGCGAGTTGAGAGCTAGAGCTGGAGCTAACCCCCACCTGCTCATTCATGATGTGTCTGAATTCACTTTTTATCGATTTGGATAAACTTTTGATTCGTCATTCTAATCCTTAACCTCTTTGTGATGTAGAGAACTAAGGACGTTGGGGTTTGAAACCCAGAACCGTTAAGGTGGGAGTCGAAAACACTACCCACCATAATATCCTGCCTGATTGACGTGTTTTAGTTGTTTACATGAGCATCTGATAATCATTCTGGAGATGCCGTTTGACAGCCTCAATAATCAATGGCTAAAGGTCGCTCAGTAAACAGATCAGTGATTTAATGGTTTCAATGGCTATAGCAACTACTTTATTACTTTTATTTATTACTATTATTAAGTTATTACTACTAGTACTGGTATTGTTTTGGGGATCTTGAACAACTCAGTCCATTATAGTGATGCCTGGACATCACGCGTACACATACATGTCCAGTAGAAAACACACAAGTCTGGGATTTCATTTTTATTTGTATACATTATACATATTACTTCTTGTTGACATAATCCATACATTATTATAATCCCTACACATTCCAACATTGCCTGTATGTTGACTAGTTTAGCTGGCTAATGATGGTCCATGGTTTTGTGTTTTAGCGTTTATGGTTCTGTTGTTTCAGATCGACGGTTCTCCGTGGTTCTGTTGTCCTAGATGTCCAAGGAATCTCAATGCACTCTGAACTGTATTCTATAAACAGACATAAAAGTTTACATTTAAAAGACATTTAAAATGTCTTTTAAATGTAAACTTTAAACCGCCTTGTGGTGACCACAAGGCGGTGCTGAACTGGGTGTGAAATGGTGAATACCTTCATGAGCATGGCCACTGTCATAGGCCCCACCCCCCCAGGTACAGGTGTGATGAAAGATGCTCTCTGATTGGCTGTCGGGTAGTGAACATCGCCCACCACCCTTGTCCCACTCGCTTTGGTCTCATCTAGCAGCAGAATGTCAAAGGTTGAAAGGTTACATGTCAAAGGTTAAAGGTCAAATATGTTAAAATATGATTGAACCATGAAAAAGTCATACTGTCAAATATAGACACTATGTTTATTTTGCCATATGGTATGGCAAACCTTAGGTAAATGTATGTTATTCTTATCAAAATTGGTCAGAATTGTTGAGTTGTGACCTCGTCGTAATTCTGCGGTACAAATCACGAAAGGTCAATGGTCAAAGGTGGAACTGTGTCTGCTGGTACCCTGGACGTAGTTGATTCCACAGTCGATGACAACGGCCCCTTCCTTCACCCATTCTCCTCTCACCATCTCTGGCTTCCCTGCACCCACCACCAAGATGTCCGCGCGACCCACCTGCACCGAGCCCAGAGTTAGGTCCACCCAGAACCTCATGTTGGAAGTCATCATCCATCATTTAGTAGACATTTTTTACTTAAAAGGATTACAGTGAATTATAGATGCACGTCATTGAAGTACATGTAGGGTTTATGGGCATCTTGCTCAAGGACGACTATGGGTAGATTGCGGACATAACCTTTCAGCTCAGAGTTAAACACCCTAACTACAACACTGTGCTGCCTTGCCTTTAAATGCTCCTGTTGCTGTAGTTTATAGTTGAGTAATAGTTGATTAGTAGATAGTAGTTAATGAGGTAACTAGGTGACCTTGTCAGGTCGATAATGAGAAGGTACTAGATAATACGGTAGTTAACAGGGAGGTACCAGGCATAGTTACCTGCTCAGGTAGATAACAGGGAGGTGCTGGACATGGTTACCTGCTCAGCTAAGTCGCTTGTTTTTGAGTGACAGGTAGTAACAGTCGCATGGTTCCACAGCAGAAGGTCATGCATGGGTGCGCCAACGATCTTACTGCGACCTACAACAACTGCATGCTTCCCTGCAACAGAAACACCTGCAAGAGACAGGAAGTCACCAGTCACATGACGCAACATTACAACCAGTTGAGGCAAATCACTATCTGTTTGCCTTCACCTATCTGTTGGGGTCCTCACATGTCATATATTTTAGCGTGTTTCAGCTAACATTCTCTAAGATGCTGTAACATGATAGAAGATATGCCAACAGACTGTAACACACGCTAAATTTGTGATTACAAGACCATAGTTACATGCAATTATGCCTGAATTGCTAAAATTATTCCTTCATTTGGTCTAAACACAGCTGACGTACAATTCACATATCTGTGCGATACGGCCCAGTCAGTGGAATATGGGTCATGTTCCGATATCCACACTTACCGTACTCAGTATACTTAGTTTGAGTACGTAGGGTGTTCCGATTACGATCGCGGCGAAAAGAAGTGTAATCAAATGACCTGGATGTTGCCCTCAAAACGGTTAGTACGCATAGTGTGTACGCAACGGTGTACACTACGCAACGGCGGATAGTGTACTACGTTTAAGTACTCATGAAGTATGGATATTGGAACATGATGATATGGACAGACCATGATATGGTCTGCCTGACTTGGTCCTGTGTATAACAGGGTCCTCACCTGTCTGTCTGACATGGTCCTGTGTATAACATGGTCCTCACCTGCCTGTCTGACATGGTCCTGTGTATAACATGGTCCTCACCTGTCTGTCTGATGAGTTCCATGCAGCCATTGGGAGTGCACGGGATGAAGCAGTTCCTCAGGTCTCCACGAGAGAGCTTCCCGGCATTTAT
>OMKQ01094934.1:0-12999 GCA_900302335.1 Phycis phycis
AAAAAAAAAAACAAACAAAAACAAAAACACAAAAAACAACAACAAAAAAGAAACTGCCTGCGTGTCTTAATTCACGTCACGTCTCCAAGACCGGGTAAAGGATGAGGGTTAAATCATGAGATTACGTCATTTAGCCCCTTCTGGTGACTTTCATAAAGAATCGCCTTAAGATACTTTTCCCACTGAGGAGTTGGCAACACTCCAGAACGGGCTCAGGTCGTCGCGCGGTGCATGCTGGAAGCACATCGGTTTCAGGATGGCGGCGAGCAGAAGGCTATGCAAGGTAAGCCACCCGTCACTCTCCGCTACCTGCATCTTAAATAATCCGCTACACGTACATGTTATGGCACCGGCGTGGGTCTGAATACACGTTAGGTGTGGGTGTTTACTGGGGGTTTGGTGTAAACCGCGATCCGATTTGGAACCGGAGCACCGGCGAGTGAGAGGCCGACCCCGGCCCCTCTGAGTCCGGCTCTGGGAGCGTCCACGCCCCGCTCGGTGGACCGCCTGCGGTGGACCAGCAGTCCAGTGTAGAAGATCATCTAACGTGTCACAGTTCAGCGGTCGCACTACGTTATAGAAGCAAGCCACTTTGCTAACTATGTCATAATCGTTTCCGCTACGACGCTAGCGGTTTATTAACTAGCATATACGAAGCTAGTTAGCTAGGCAGCTAAAGAGCTAGTAGCTAGGCCGCTAAGGAGCTTCTAGACATCAAAGGAACAGCTAGCTGCTTGGCTAAACTAGTGAGCTGAGCTGATGCTCCGAGCTGACCTGTCACCGTGGAATGGATATGGTTATTGTGAACCCTCTCCTACGTGTGTTAATAACGGAAGGAGTGTCGGCCCCTAACATCTGTTGTGTCATAACACACTATCTTGTTCAACTCATGTTAGCCCTTAATGTCCTTTAAATCTCTTCCATTCCTCATCGTAAATAAGATAAGAAATTACGAGTTTGCACGTTTCCCTGCCGTGTTAGATGTTATCACTTCATTTTAGTCATATATTAAGGCAGTGATAGCGAACAATGAAAATGAAAATAAAAGTGAACTGCCGACTGTTGACGTGATGATGCGTCGTCTTCTCAGTCTGACTGTTCTTTACTCCAACACTCCAGGAACTTGAGGAACTCCGCAGTGCTGGGATGAATAACTTCAAAAACATTGAGGTTGATGAAGCAAACATATTGTCATGGCAAGGGCTCATCGTTCCTGTAAGTGGACTTTTGATTATTCTAGTTATAGAATTTAAGTATGATTATTGTAAAGTACTGTTTGCTTGAATGCATGATCAAATGGCTAACTCATTGTATCTCTTTCTTTGAAAGGTTCTTGCCTAGTTGGTTACTTTAATGATGAAAGGAATTTAATCTGATTGCAGTACAACACTGTATAGCTCTTCATGATGAATATCTAGCTGTCTTACCCATCACCCTGGATGTCCATCTCCCACCCCACCCCAATGTCTTAATTTAAAGAGAAGCCTCACTAGTTTAACCTCAAGGAGTGGCTATAGTTAGTTTTTTTACACCACCTTGTGTTGGTAAAGACCCTGTACATGTTCTGTGTTCATGTGTTCTGAACCACTTTCTGACAACAGAAACAACAACATCCGCAAGTTTAGTCTGCTTAAAACGTTTTTATTGCTGCCAAACAGACTCTTCAGCACAAATGATGTACACTAGGCGCTACATAATCATTTGTATATTTTACATTACACTCCTATTTAATCATAAACAATGTATTAATAATGAATGAATACTAATATTAATATTAATTTGTACTTTTATTTTGCTCAATCTTGTAATTCTGTTAGCTTGTGACCAGCACCAGAGTAATCCTAAAAGTCATCAGAAATTAGCATTTGGTATCTTATTTTTCAAAAAGAAATCTCTGGGGGGGCATACCCCCAGACCCCCCTAGTGGGTCGCTGTTTTTCTCTGCTCATGCAACCTTCTCACCTTTTTCACCCCTGACCAGTTTGCATGCCTGAGTTCACCACTAGTCGCTCATGTTCACCACTAGTCGCTCACGTTCGCAACTGGCCTCTCATGTTCACCACTGGCCTCTCCAGTTCACCACTGTTTTCTGTTCCAGGACAACCCTCCTTATGACAAGGGGGCGTTCAAGATTGAAATCATTTTTCCTGCGGAGTACCCCTTCAAGCCCCCGAAGATCACGTTCAAAACGAAGATCTACCACCCCAACATCGATGAGAAGGGCCAGGTCTGCCTGCCTCTCATCAGTGCAGAGAACTGGAAGCCAGCTACCAAAACTGACCAAGGTGTGTTTGTTCTTCTTGGTATAGTTCAGGTCTGACATCGGAAGGGTATTGTGGTCTCATGATGTCATCATTGTATTTGTGTGTGTGGTATCTGTGTAGCGTGAAGTGAAGGAGTATTTGGAACACACGCCACATCTCTATATGGGGCTGTACCCTTACTAAAAGTACTTATTACTTCCAAAAGCAAATATTTGAAGATGTTCTTTCAATCAATAATATATAAATCCATTGACAGTTGCACCAAGGGCAAAGACTCCACCCATTTAATGGGCTTGGGGGGATGGAAGGAAACCAAGGCACTGAAATGACGTCAGACTGCCTCACTGTTAGGGTGAGGGTAACCCTAACCCTGACCCTAACCCTCACCCTGAGGGTGAGTGTAACCCAGACTGTGAGGGTGAGTGTAACCCTAACCCTGAGGGTGAGGGTAACCCAGACTGTTAGGGTGAGTGTAACCCTAACCCTGAGGGTGAGGGTAACCCAGACTGTTAGGGTGAGGGTAACCCTAACCCTGACCCTAACCCTAACCCTGAGGGTGTGTGTAACCCTAACCCTGAGGGTGAGTGTAACCCAGACTGTGAGGGTGAGGGTAACCCTAACCCTGAGGGTGAGTGTAACCCAGACTGTTAGGGTGAGGGTAACCCTAACCCTGAGGCTTAGGGTTACCCTAACCCTGAGGGTGAGTGTAACCCTAACCCTGAGGGTGAGGGTAACCCAGACCCAGAGGGTGAGGGTAACCCAGACTGTTAGGGTGAGGGTAACCCTAACCCTGAGGGTGAGTGTAACCCAAACTGTTAGGGTGAGGGTAACCCTAACCCTGAGGGTGAGTGTAACCCAGACTGTTAGGGTGAGTGTAACCCAGACTGTTAGGGTGAGGGTAACCCTAACCCTGAGGCTTAGGGTTACCCTAACCCTGAGGGTGTGTGTAACCCTAACCCTGAGGGTGAGTGTAACCCAGACTGTTAGGGTGAGGGTAACCCAGACTGTTAGGGTGAGGGTAACCCAGACTGTTAGGGTGAGGGTAACCCTAACCCATCAACCCTCACAGTTTAGGCTGATGGAACACTGTTTTGTGGCGTTCACCACATACCTGGATGACACTGAATGACATCATTAGAAGTTCATTGTGGATTTCTGTTGTCCGTCACTTGCCTTTCTAAACTATGTTATGACAAACCAATGTGCTGACCTTTTAAAATTCCCCAAAAGGATCCACTTTCATTTTCTCTCTCCCTGAAGGATACTGTTGAGGCACGGATAAACACTGCCTTCTAGTGGGTCCTTTGTCCATGACACCTAGTTTCTAGCTTTCACCTAGACACCTGCTGCTCGTGGTGCTGTACTGTTGTATGTACTGCAGCAGTGTCTTAACGGAGGCTGCGTCCAGTACTTTGTGTAGCAGTGTCTAACATGGGGTTTGTATCTCCTCAGTCATCCAGTCCCTCGTCGCGCTGGTCAACGACCCCCAGCCAGAGCACCCGCTCAGGGCCGACCTCGCAGAAGAATACTCAAAGGACCGAAAAAAATTCTTTAAGAACGCCGATGAGTTCACAAAGAAACACGGAGAGAAGCGACCTTATTCCTGAGCTCCAGTTGGGCCTCCCTGTCTGTTTATCTGCCTCTTTCACCTGCCCAACCAAATATCTACCCTCCTCCTGGCTTCTCACCCTCTCATCCTCTCTCGGTCACATCCCTTTCTCTCTCGCTCGATCGCCCTACTCTCTCACCCTCTCAGTCGCCTCCCTTTCTCTCTCTCTCACTCGATCGCCTCACTTTCTCACCCTCTAACTCTCACCCTCTCTCGGTCACTTCCCTTTCTCTTGCTCGATCCCCTCACTTTCTCACCCTCAAACTCTCTCACCCTCTCTCGGTCAACCCCCTTTCTCTGCTCGATCGGCTCACTATCTCACCCTCTAACTCTCGCCCTCACTCTCACCCTTTCTCCTCACTCTCCAACCCTCCCTCATCTCACTCTCTAACCCACTCTCTCTCAGCTCACCCTCTGTCCCCTTCAAGCATCCCCCAGCCTGGCCCAAGGCCCCTCTCACTGGAGGCTTCATATAACTCACCATGCTGTGTCTAACTTTCTACTGTTCAATTAAAAAGCAAGTGACGGAAACTGTTTTAGAGCGCATCATGTGCAGTGAGTGTTAGAGATGGCGGTGTTTCTGGGTGTTGTAGTCCTCACGCGTAGCCCTGGGTGTTGTAGTCCTCACGCGTAGCCCTATTGTATTTTAAACTATGAATTTCCCTTCTCGCTCTCCTGAAGCAAGCTCAGCCTGCTGACCCAGGTCCCCATACAGAACCCTGATGGGAGCTGAGGGCACCCCCTAGAGTACACTCATGGAACAGGTCTGCTAGAAAGCAGCCTGTATGCATATATATATATATAGATATATATATTGATATATATATTGATATATATATATATTTCATGCAGGATTCATCAACATCACATTAAGAAGTATGAAAATATACATCTTTCGACGCCCTAAAACACTCCATACTCTGCTGGTAGACAGGGCCATAGGCTTGGGCTACTGTGCCAAATATAACGGCACTAAGCAATCTGAGACATCATTCTGATGGGATTCTGACCTGGTCCCAATATTGTTTCATAATAAAGATGACTACCATTTGGCCTCACGGTGTGTGCTGGTGCAGTGGATGTGTTACATGTCAGCGTTTTCACCTTCGGTGGTCCTTTTTGTTCTTGTGCGAGGTGAGGTATTCTTGTCAGTTACAGGTTTGTACCGTTATGTCTAGCCGCTAGTCGGCGCCATAGGAACAGCATGGCGGGACTGCAAAAAACGCTTTAGGTCCAACCCAAACACAGGTTGGTCACACAGTAAATCATCGCAGTGGTTCAAGCAAAGCAGACCACAACACACTGAATGTGGTGCCACGCGTTACTGCGAAGAAGCCGTGACGGGTACAGATGACGGGCTGACGCGTTGCTGCATTACCCAATCAGTGAGCGGTATTCCTGGTTCACTGGAGCGAAGTGACATTTCAGAGCATTTCACTGGAATGCTCTAAAAGCAGTGCAGGACTTGGTTTGGTTGACACCAAACCAACAGATTACAGGCAAGATGAATGAAAACATAACCCCCCACAATAGTGAATAGTTTTTATGATCACTTTAATCCCTGTTGCATTGTATGGCTCGTTCCAGGAGTCAGGTCTAGATACACCCTCACTTCACAAGAGTCCCTGACTGACGTGATATGCATGTGCTGGACACATTTGGTATGACTGGAACAAACAATAGGCATCATTATATAGTTATAACAAATATCACCTTGGCAGTAACAACCATTGCATTTTCTGTTAGCAGACCTGAAACTAGTGAATGTAAACGTGAAGTCTCACATTTGACCTGAGACACATGTCAAGTGAACCCAGTATTCCAGTAGTGTTACAAAGACGCACAGTGTGAACAACAGTCAAAGCCATGTTCAACACTCATTAAAGTTCTGTCACATAGTGGACCCGATGAGAGAGACCACATGGTCGGCTCCCGACATCCTTCTAACGGGAATTGTAAAGCCTGTCTGTTACAGAACAGGAGTTGTTTTTTTTCTGAAGCTCATGTGTGCATTACTTTCTAAATTAAATGCCAATTCCAGTTTCTATATCTACATGAGTCACTGAGCACGACGATTTCTACGATGGCCGTAAATATCATCCCTGCTTGACTGACCACCAACGCGGCACCACCTGAAACGGGGTGTGTGTCCTCAGCACCCTACAGGTCTATCATCACCTCACGACCATCTGGTTCTGACCGGTGGCTGAATGCGAGTAAGGCCTACGGCGGAGACCCGAGGACCTACGTGAGGACCTACGTGTCCGTCAGTGAGGACTCGTCTGTGGCTTCAGGCGGGGTCCAGGAGGGGCTGCAGCAGCTGGGTTCAGCTCCCATGAAGCATCATACACCATCCCCACAGGGGCACTCAGAGGTCTTTGAAGGCACAGAGCTGCACCTCCTCCTGGGCATAGAGCTCCAGGAGGGATGGGTCCGAGAGGACCTCCAGCTCCCACTGACGATCTGCAGAGCGAGAGAATTCATCTGGACCCTCCCCGCATCCCCCCCGAGCCGGCAGGCTGGGGTAGCCTGGGTGGGCCATCAGCTCCCCCGTCAGGACACGGTGCGGGGAGGAGGAGGAGGAGCAGGCGGGAGGCTCCATGGCCAGAAGCAGAGCTCTCCTCACGTTGGAGACGGACATGTTCTGGCCCATGGTGGTTAGGCCCAGGTAAACATCTGGCCACCTGGGGACAGACATGGAAATGCAACCCATGAAGGTCGGGAGATAAAGAGAGAGGTGTAGACTTCCAGCCCAGTTAAACCGTTTGTGAAGCCCAGGCAGAAGCAACTAACGTGTAGTTCCTCCAGCGGCTTTCAGGGGCTCACAGTAGAGACACATGTAGTTCCTCTAACTGCCTCATCAACACTACATCCATATTCTTAACAATCTATGCTCCTTAATCTCTTCTGTCTAACCCCTACCTGCTACTTAATGACCTGTCATTGTACTGTCTAACCCCTACCTGCTCCTTAATGACCTGTCTCTGTACTGTCTAACCCCTACCTGCTCCTGAGTGTAGTAGTGAGCAGGCCCCTGTGGGTAGGGTGGAAGGTCACCTGATCCCGTGGCGTGAGAATATGGGTGCTGCATCCAGGGCGTCCTGCTCCACCTGGGCGTAGAAGTGGTGGAGGTGGGGAGGCAGCCAGGGGCAGCTCCTCAGCCCACGCTCCACAGGAACACGGGTGTAGGTCACCCCGAAGTCTGACAGCACCCTGGCAAAGACCTCCCGCACTCCTGCACACACAGTCAACACTTACGTACAACTCAATGCTTATGTACAACCCACCACTTTATGTATAATGTATAATACTTACATGCACTTTATATCATTCTCCATTGCTGCTTTATTCTTACTTTATTCCTTATTATTATTCCATTATTCCTTATTTTATCTACTTTATT
Organism: Phycis phycis; assembly: GCA_900302335.1. Classification (NCBI taxonomy): domain Eukaryota; kingdom Metazoa; phylum Chordata; class Actinopteri; order Gadiformes; family Phycidae; genus Phycis; species Phycis phycis. The sequence goes on from OMKQ01094934.1 coordinate 7,277, forward strand.
GTATTTGATTTATTTAATTGATTTTCCTTCCATGTTGGAACGGGCCTCGTCCAATACCTTTCATTGTATAGTATGACTGTGAGTGATGCTGTACATTTGAATAAACAACTTGAAACTTGAATCAACACCACAGTTCCAGTTTAACTCGATCTTGAATCGGTAGGTTGTCTTTTTTTAAATCAAATGATTAATTTACTGCACAGGTCAGAACAGTGGTTAGCTGGATAGCTAGCCATTTCTTAAGCGGCTCCTGGGCAATCAGGACGCAGGGGTGGGCAGGGAGGAGCTGTACTAGCATGTGATTGGCTCACCAGGCAGGACGTGGACGTGCTGGTGTCCGTCCATGTGACCAGGCAGGTGACCCAACAGCTCAGCAAACAACAGAACCTGAGACCTCAACTCTAGCTCCACCTACACACACACAGGAAGATGAATGACATATCTATATGATATGTAATCTCATGCATGTTATAGTATCACATGATATGTAATCTCATGCACGTTATAGCATCATATGATATGTAATGTCATGCACGTTATAGTATATCGTATTATTTATGTAATCTCATGCTCGTCATAGTATATGTAGAAGTCTATATATGTAGTACCTCCTCCATAAGGAGCTGCCCTATCCTAAGTGCTTCCCTGAAACCGGTCTTCCCTCGCAGGAGCCCCCGGTGGTCCAGCAGGGAGGAAGAGCCACGCAGCGCGGCGCACACAGGCACACCCTCCGACAGGTTGGCATGGAGACCGATGGGTATGTCATATCTACCAATAATCAATATGGAGAGCTCAAAACATATTGGCACCCATGGCACTATGATGCTGGCATATGAATCTACATGTATAATGTCTTCATCTACATTATACGATTGTTGTTGTGTGAATAGCAGTCTTTTTCTGTATACTTTTGTGGCGTTTCTTGATACTTGATACTTGATAACCTGACACTGTGTTATTCTCCCTGTCTCTGAGAGTGGAGTGCTAAGTCTTACCGTCCGAATAACAATAGCGCATAAAAACCTCATGCTCTTGTATGTTGTACGTCTTGGCACTTTATTGCTCTAACTAACTAAATGCTTGAAACTTGTTCTAGTGACTTTCTCACTGTACTTTCTTACTTAACAGCAATGAAATGTTTCACCTTCTTCTGACAAATGTACTTTTTGTAATCGCTTTGGATAAAAGCGTCTGCTAAATGGCCTAAATGTAAATGTAAATGTAAAAAACACCTATCATAACAATACCTCATAATGATACCTATCATCACAATACCTCATAATGATACCTATCACAACAATATCTCATAATAATACCCATTATAACAATACCTCAATTGCCCATCATAATACCTAATTACCGTTTCGCGAGCTCGGCTGCGTCCTTGGCCCCGGCGCCGTTCACCAGCAGGGACACGTTGGTGAGGCCGCCGGCTCGGAAGCACTCCACGATGCCGCGATTCCGCCTGGCGCAGTAGCCGAAGTCATCTCCGGTCACCACCAGCTTCACTTTGGCTTGAGGCATCCTCCCTGGCCGCTGTGGCAGAGAGCAGGACACACTCACCCCGCTGTTCAAGGGTACCGTGAGAACTAAAGGGTGACACTTCACCCGCACGGTGCGCCTAACTGCATCGCTTCCACTTTTATGCGGCGACGCCCACCGCGGCGCTCCTGCCGGCCCAGGAAACGCTTTCCCCTTGTTTGCATGTTGTGAAAATGTAACTACTCCACTACGTCCACATTTGCCTATTCGGGGTTAGCCACCATGGCGACGTGCATGTGTAAACTACATCACCTGAGAACCGCGACCGTCTGACAACGTCCTCCAGACACCTGCGGATGTGACTCAGAGCCTAAGCCTAGCCTAACCCTAGCCCTAACCTAACCTATCATCCTCCAGACCAGCTGGAGATGTGCTTCAGCCCCTAACCCTCACCCTCCTCAGACTACCTGGAATGTGCTTCAGAGCCACCAGAAGGACGCAGCCTGCCGGCGGTCAGACCTGCACTCCGGTCCGCCTGACGTCATTATGTAAAAGGAGGTCTTACCCATGTTATCGATCAGGGAGCATCTCGTGGAGCAGTCGGACCGGAGACACCACACCACTCGTGGCCAAACACACAGAGACACGTCAGAGACTATCCGTACCCCGACACGCAGAGATACGTAACACAGACACGTCACAGAGACACGTCACACGTATTCTATTTTATAATAACCAGATTATATCTAATCTAATCTAATCTAATCTAATCTAACTCGATGACATATAGGCTAATACAGTATAAGTAGATGATATGTTATATATATATATATAAGTACGTTTTACCCTTCAGCTCAGACCCCCTGCCGTCTCAGACGGACCAAAACGTGACTATGAAAGTGTTCTAGAACTGCAAGTGGGGTTATATTTTCACAAATCATCTGACCACAGAGAACACTCAGTTGTATTCATGACCACATGTTGTCCGAGGAGAAAACCGGGATCGATTTCGGACATGTTAAGAAGTCTTTCTCATTTCTATTTAATTTTCTATATTTTTCTATTTCTAACTATTTGCACATTCATGCACTACTGCACTCATTGAAACACTTGAAAAACAAGCATCCTTAACTTAACTTTATTTTATATGATATTAGGTCCTGCCATCTTGCACTGTGTTGATTGTCTATTGTTTGTTGTTATTGTCTATAGTTGACTGTTTTACAGTAAACAGCAACCATCAAGTCAAACTCCTTGGATGTCAAACATACTTGGACATCAACATCTTTCTGATTCTGATTCTGACTTCTTTCACCTCATGTCGAACATCGAATCCGGTTTTGTAGGCTTTAGTATTATTTTCATTAATTCATTCTTCCAGTTAACATAACTGCAACCCTTTGACAATCTTAGGAATTAATAAAATCTACTGTGAAACAAAAATAATCTGCCAGAGATGTCCATTCTTCATCCCAACAGAGGAGAGAAGGTCCCGGGTCCCACCGGTCACGAACGCATCGGGTGTTTCCGCTCCATCCAGCCAATCACAGAACAGCGAGTAACTGTTCGTCACTTCCGCACTTCAGGACTTGTCAAGCTGTGATTGGTCCAGATCAGCGGTACTGTTTCAGCGCATCCTTCACGACCAGACGGCGAACTATGACAGCATCGAGAGCAGCATGAAGACAGCGAATCCCATGAACGTTTTGGACACTGGGCTCCGGGTCTTGACCCAGTGGCTCCTGGTCCTCCTCCTCTGGTCCGGCTGTGACGGCAGGGAGTCCGAGCTGAACCTGGTCACCTGCGGGTCTCTGGTGAAGCTCCTCAACACAAGACACAACGTGCGTCTTCACTCACACGACGTCAAGTACGGCTCAGGTAGGCCTCCTCCTCACACCTCCTGCTGTCCTCACACGCCCTCTTGTCCTCTGTTCTTACACCTCCTGGTGTCCTCTGCCCTCCTCTTGTCCTCACACCTCCTCCTGTCTACAACACGAATGATATAAACCCAGTTGATACAGACCCATCACCTGCAGGCCGGGTCATGTGGACCCGGACCCGGTGGGGCCGTGTGGGGTGCTGAGCCCAGCGTGTGTTCCAGGGTCCGGGTCCAGCCCTGTGTGTGTCCTCCATGTTCACTAGTGTGCAGGGGGCTGTACAACACACCCTCTGTTCCGGAGGGGAACAGCTGCAGGGTGTACGGTAGTACCACGTTCAGTTCAGCTCTTCTTTACAGTCCCAGTCTCAAAGGGCTCCACAGACCCACCTTATCAGACCCACTAACAGCTATGTGTTGTGTTGTGGACCCACTAATAGCCCTGTAATATAGCTGTTGTGTTATAGATGTTATGTTATGTTATGTTGTGTTGTGTGTCCAGGCAGTGGGCAGCAGTCGGTGACGGGCGTAGAGAGCGCTGACGATGCCAACAGCTACTGGAGGGTCCGAGGGCAGACGGGCGGGCCCTGCCAGCGGGGGGCTGCCATCCGCTGTGGGCAAGCCATCCGCATCACTCACATGACCACCGGACGCAACCTGCACACTCACCACTTCACCTCCCCCCTGTCCAACAACCAGGTACCACACTCACCACTTCACCTCCCCCCTGTCCAACAACCAGGTACCACACTCACCACTTCACCTCCCCCCTGTCCAACAACCAGGTACCACACTCACCACTTCACCTCCCCCCTGTCCAACAACCAAATGAATAAGGAAATACATAGAAACTACTACTGAAAGGTCCAGTGTGTAAAGTGGAGGGGGCCTGAATCCCCCGCCACAGGCCAGTGCAGTAGAGGATGGATATATTTCGAAATTATGCTCGGGTTCGCGTCGGGCTCAGTCACATCTGCGCAATTTTAAATTAAAAATGTACCCGTGCATTAAACCACGCATGTTGCGCTCATCAGTTTGTTGACATTTCTAAATGCCAGGGAGGGCCCGTTCCCCTTTGTGTTGGGCAAGGTGTCTGTACTGGTCTGTACTGGGTAAGGTGTCTGTACTGGTCTGCACTGTGTAAGGTGTCTGTACTGGTCTGCACTGTGTAAGGTGTCTGTACTGGTCTGTACTGTGTAAGGTGTCTGTACTGGTCTGCACTGTGTAAGGTGTCTGTACTGGTCTGTACTGTGTAAGGTGTCTGTACTGGTCTGCACTGTGTAAGGTGTCTGTACTGGTCTGTACTGTGTAAGGTGTCTGTACTGGTCTGTACTGTGTAAGGTGCCAGTAGGTACTTCTAAATGATGTCATCGTCTACGACAGCGTTGAGCAAGTGAGGAGGTTCTTTGCTTCTTGCGTTTTTTTTACCTCGTCAATAAAATAATGACAAATCCTGGAGCTGAGTGGGATCTGCCATCACCCTCTTGTGAAAAAGGGACATTATTTTGAATCGCACCAAGGCCGGTTTTACAGCGTTTTAGCCTGCGAATAAATCCGGTCAACCAATCACACGTGGGTATCTTCGTCGTAGTCGCCATGGACACCGTACGTGTTGTGGCACATGGTGAGGTGGTGGCCCTCTCACAGCATCCAGTGGTGAAGCTACCTGAGAGGAACACTAGGCTGCTCTGGCATGATGCCGTTGTTTCAGTTTGGTTCTGGATACCAGCTCTCTCCGAGAGAGCTTTACTGGTAGGTATCGAACTGGGAAACGACCTAAAAACACGTCCATGTTTTGGAAAACATGGACGTGTAAAAGGATGCACACCCACTAGTCCTCATCCCCCTCATCCGTCAGCTGCCCTTGGCAGCGCTATTTTACCGTGGCTGGAGCTTCTTGGTTCCCTAGTGTAATGGCACGGAGTAGAGCCTACACAACATCACTCATGATAACCTGCTCTGTCTGTATATGTTGTGTTTATTTGTTACATCTGTGCGCGGCATTATGTCATATGTTGTGTGTTGAAATGTTACTTGCACATTTGGAGTATGGGGAAATGCAATTTCGATCCTCTGTAATTACTTGCACTGATTGCAAGTCGACTTTGACTTTGACTACACAACGTCCTGCTAGAAAGAATCACACGTTGCTGTGTGGGTGTGTGTGACAGGAGGTGAGTGCATTCGGTGAGGGCGGAGAAGGAGACGACCTGGACGTGTGGGCGGTCCAGTGTGACGGCGAGCACTGGGTCCGGGACGCCGCCGTGCGCTTCATGCACGTGGGCACGCACGTGTACCTGAGTGTGACGGGCGAGCAGTACGGCCACCCCATCCGCGGCCAGCGGGAGGTCCACGCCATGCCCTC
>OMKQ01094935.1:0-13764 GCA_900302335.1 Phycis phycis
ATGTAACACAATGTAACACAATGTGACACAATGTGACACAATGTGACACAATGTAACACAATGTAACACAATGTAACACAACACAATGTAACACAATGTAACACAATGTAACACAATGTGACACAATGTAACACAATGTAACACAATGTAACACAATGTAACACAACACAATGTAACACAATGTAACACAATGTAACACAACACAATGTAACACAATGTAACACAATGTGACACAATGTAACACAATGTAACACAATGTAACACAATGTAACACAATGTAACACAACACAATGTAACACAATGTAACACAATGTGACACAATGTGACACAATGTAACACAACACAATGTGACTCAACACAACACTCTTAATACAACACAGCACAACTCAACACAACACTCTTAACACAACACAGCACAACGGGAGGACAAAGCAAGTGCAGTTAAAAATAATTCTCAGACAGAAATCAGCAAAACCCCAAAAATGTAAAAGAGTTAGATTTGAAAGTTAAAAAGAAAGAGGGAGAACAGAAGAGAGCAAGATTTTGAAACTAAACAACACAACACATCTCTCCTCTGCTCCCAGCCTCCCTACATTTCTCCACAACAGAAAAGTTTTGCATTCATGCACCTGATAATATTGATAGGCAAGATCGATCCCCTTGACCACTCAGAGAAGAGACGCCCTGATTGGGAAACGAGCCAGAAGTGGTCGGAAAATCTTAAGTGCGTCAGAGCAGGCGAAGTCAACTCACAACAGATATTCACTGAGGAATATCTGAAGGATGGCTACGTACTTTTAACAAATCACAACAGTAGCTCCTACATCTTACCCACAGCACGTTTCACAACCCCATGAACCCAATGAATGAAGAAACATTGGTCCCTCTAACTGCCGGTTAGAGTCTACGTGACAAGGAGTGTCATCAGGGTTATCAGTCCTGTTCTGGTCGGTCCTCACAAGGTCACAACAACAAAGTGCTCTGATCGCAGTTCATTTACTATGACTGCTCTGCTAGCGGCTCTCGCACCATTCACATTACGCATATCATCACTATGACAGCACTTGGGTGGAAATCAATTTAAATCACTGGTTTGCAAAGTTTCACATGCAACATGGCGGTTTGACTGGGCATTTTGTCGTGCTCGTGTTTCACACAAATTTCTACATTAGTGTGAGATCATTTGTAACTCGACCCTAAGCTAACTAGTGGCTGTTATGTTCACATGAAACCTTTTCTATCGGACTGGCACTCTGCCACAATGCATGATCTCTGAATAGCTGTGGGATTGAGCCCTAAACAAGTACATCATACTATTATCAGGGCGAACTGCTTGGTTCCAGGCAGGTTATAGGATGAATGGAAAATAAAGGGACCACATCCTAAGAGCATTGTGGAATGTGTGTGATTGAGGGCTGGTTTAAGCACTCTAGTTAGACAGTTTGGACTCTGGGGCTGGGTGAGGCTGCACACAGGTTAAACCAGCCATTACCCACACACACTCAGGGAAATCACCTACATGGCAGCATGGATCTCTGTGTATAATTGTCCTTCAAACTGTAATAAACCAGTTTTCAACATCATCCCCCTGTGTTCTGGTTATGGAGGGGCCCAGTAAAAGCCACCTAGGTGGCACGTAATAACTGATATTGCTACATATATTCCAACTTCCATGACTCATGGCCCTGAGACTTGCCTCAAAATGCAATAAAGCCAGGCAACTAGAGATTTATGCCTTAAAGGAGCAGTCAACCGACGTGACACATTGACAGGGCGAGGTGTGAACCAAAGAGGAATCTCCCCATAGCCACGCAAGCCCCTGGTGAACAGTTCCCAACCTGAACCTCAAGGTGTGTGTCCAATCGATGGCCCTTCAAGCAAGTATCAATCACACTGTCTTCAAACCTGGACTCGAGGAGGGTTGAAGCCCATGTTGTAGACCCTGCCGCTGGCTTGGTGGATCCACCGGTCGCTCAGCCTCTCACGCAGCGTCTCGTAGGGGATGTTGAGGCTGATGACCAGGTCCAGCTGGCAAATGCCGTTCAGAGCCTTGGCTTGAGAGAGGGTCCTGGGGAACCCTGCAGAAGGAGCAGGGCAGAGTTGCAGTGTGAGGAGAAACAAGCCATTTACAGTATATGTTTCTCTGGACTGAGAATGGACATAACTGAGCCCCTTCTTCAGCTTCAATGTTTGTGGTCCTTCTACACCGACACACATGTGCCCCCATTGTGGTTCTTCTACACCTACACAGATGTGCCCCCATTGTGGTCCTTCTACACCGACACACATATGCCCCCATTGTGGTCCTTCTACACGACACACATGTGCCCCCATTGTGGTCCTTCTACACCGACACACATGTGCCCCCATTGTGGTCCTTCTACACCGACACACATGTGCCCCCATTGTGGTCCTTCTACACGACACACATGTGCCCCCATTGTGGTCCTTCTACACCGACACACATGTGCCCCCATTGTGGTCCTTCTACACCGACACACATGTGCCCCCATTGTGGTCCTTCTACACCGACACACATGTGCCCCCATTGTGGTCCTTCAACACGACACAGCAGGAGTTCTCCAGACGGGTGTGGATCGGAGTTCTCTGGCTCTGTTGGAATGACACCAGCGTGCGGCTGGACTACCGGGTCACCTCAGGTCACAGGGGTTTGTTTACACACTCCGCCTACGTGACCATCAGTGGTATCTATCATCATTGGAAGAACAGTGCTACTAGTAGAATTGCTAGTATTCTACGCAGTACCAATAGCGGTATAATAACATATATTTCTTATTTGTATTAAGTGATTATTTATTTAATAATAATAATAATAATACAAACGTGAATAATGAATTGCATTTATATACCTCTTTTTGCCGAGCACTAAAAGCGCTTCACAGTGTTGGTATCACACTACATCCACCACCACTACACTATTTGAAGGGGCTTCAACACGTGCAACTTCATACATACAATGTTGTTGTAGTTGTGCAATGCAGTCATGTGACAGAGGAAGGCCTATCGTGTGGCTCTTACCGTCCAGCAGCCAGCTGTGACCCTTCAACTGCTCCAGTCTGGGGAGCATCAGTCTGGACATGACTTGATCAGGCACCAGCATGCCCTTCTCAACGTAGCTCTTCACTAGCACACCGGCCTCTGACACACACACACACACACACACACACACACACACACACACACACACACACACACGCAAAATATGTCTCCTCGTGTTCTTCATAACTGCATTGTTTTTGTTTTTTAACAAAGGACATGGAGGTAGTATCAGAGCTGATGCATTTAAATAAATAGTTTCATTGTTGGAAACCTCCTCATCTAATTCAATAATTGATTTTCAATTAGCTATAGCGTGATCACAATAAGTGACTGAATTTAGGAATATATAAATATTATCTGTCCTATATATATCATGGGACAGATTGCTTATCAAAATGCATCCCATAACTGAAATCTAACTATCGATACATGAGGCATACATTGCCTCAGAAAGGTAACTCTCTTTTTCAGAAAGTTAATTATCCTCTCAGATGGTTAGTCATGAGATGTTTTTTCTGCACCATGGGGATCAGTCATCTTGTCAAACATTTCATTATCTCGCACTCAACATGTAACTCAAGATTTTCCAATCATTGTCATGTCATGTCATGTCATGTCCATGTCATTCTCTATCAATTGTCCTTTCCTGCAACAAAAAGGTACTGAAATCTGTAACATGTGTTTTTACTTAAGTCACACAGCGGAATTACCATGTCGTGTGTACGCAAAAAGCTCACCACACGCAAGTTAAAAATATAGGTTCCAGTTCGGCATACATCCAGGCTCCGATTAAAAACGGAGGCTTATTTTGTCAACGACACATAATAAACACGTTTTCCTCAGTGCGTCAATGTCAAAAATGGGTAAATGTGTTAAGCGAGATACGGCGTGGATTACTTCCCAAAGCAACGACTACTTTCCCTACCTGTGTTCGCTGCTATGCCTTCGCGCAGAAAGTGGCCACTGGACAGATATTGGAGCCCAAAATTTTGCGCAATCCTTTTTGATATCGTTCCTTTTCCAGACCCTGGAGGACCCATGATAGCTGTGCGAAATAATTTGGCCATAGTCCCTTCAATAGCCGAAGTTTCCTAAGAGAGCAAAGCATGTCATTGTTGCATTTGTTTTAAGCCTAAAGACATTCAACATCAAAGCACATACAAGATGACCAAATCAAATTGCCTTTTCAAATTCAGATGTAGAACATTTGAGGAGTCTTCTGGTTTCTTCGTTTTCTTACAGGCTTTTATTGTGGTCTATCCCACGCTTCTATGAATACAATGAAGCCTAAAACTTAGTTTGCCTCTTTTACCGTACTCAATAAGAAGCAGATTGTCAACGTCTTTCTCTGCGAATGGATGAGGGAGCTTCTACAACGCCCTACTTTTCTGCCCCCATACGACACATCTCTTAAAAACTGCGAATGACTTGTGCGCAGAACTTCGCAGTGTAATGTGGTCGTTGTAGTTTTCTACAGCAGGACTCACATGAAAAAAAAAGTGCGCCAGTGTACGATCCTCTTACTAAATGTTTCGAGGCACTGCAATGTTTTGTTGGATGAGAAAGATCCGGAAGTCAAAAAATGCAAATGACACCGGACTAAATTATGATACGAATCAATGCAATGCTAAGATGATAAAATAGTGACACAGACATGCAGGTAGACATACATAGCGAGAGCGAGAGAGAGACATGGATGGAAAGACAGACAGAGAGAGAGAGAGAGAGAGAGAGAGAGAGAGAGAGAGAGAGACAAACAGACAGACAGACAGACAGAGAGAGACTTCCTTTCCTATTAACTCAATTGAGAACTGTCTTATAGGTATGTGGCTCCTTACATCGCAGATATAAACGTGACAAATTTTATATACAGGTTAACTTGGTAAACCTCAGCGATGGACGCCTATTTGCGGGGTTTTTACGTGCGGCGCCAAATTGCAAACAGTGGCCAAATGCGCAAAACACAAGAGCTCGTCCTCGTGCTCCACGTAACGTTTGCGGACCGTGAATACTTGTTGCCAGCGTGCGGCGGCGGCAGTGTCCCAAAAGCTGTCAAATCCTGCGCACAGTCTCCGTCTCCGCGCAGCAGAACCCTGCCCGCGTCAGCCCGCGAGCCGAACAACTTGGAGGATTAAACCATTTTTAAGACAACAACATTTCGCATCCAGACCCGGAAGCTTGGAAAAAAATACATTGGGGTTTGTCACATGGCTTAAGAGATTTCAATAACAACAAAAAATGGCGACAATCACGTTGCTCCGTGTGGTCTTGCTGCGTCATTAAAAATATTCATGTAAACAAGGGAATTAAGAATGATATTTGCAGGTAAGAGGAGCAGAATTTTCTTTCCCATTTGTCAGCTACGCGTAGGAATTAAAATACATGTTGAATTTGTATTGGATCATTGCACAAAATGATATTTATTTGTACCTAGAAAGGGGTGTGTGTAACTCGGGGCGTTAACGTGTGGCTGCACAATAATACAATTTGATACGATAACATTGCATTAGATGAGGCGGTTTAAGTTATTAAAATGTACGTCCTTTAAAACCTCCGCGTCTCTTGCAGTGACATAATGGATTGAACGTATTTGTTTTCCCAACTTTTGGTTATAATAGGTAACTAGCAGCAACACGCAGAACGCTTATCCTGCCATTTGTTCTTATAAGTCACTTGTGCACGTATATGATGAGACCACCTCGATTAGGCTGCAGGCTGACGTCTCGCTGTCACTACAGGGCATTCTCGGTCATTAAAATATTGGCAGTCGTGCAATGTATGATTAATACCACAGGAATGACAGCGACGATGGTGTTATTTCGAATCTAACTCTCCATCCAAATTATATGTGTTGCACGTAATCATAGACTACATAAAATGTTTTTTCGTGCAAGTGACTCGTCTGTCCTGTAACATAAAGACAGCTAATGGAGTTGTTTACATGAAGTGTGGACTCCAGGGGGGAGGAGTCTACGGCGACGCGCGATGCGACTGGACTGCGCGAGAGGCTCCTCGCGCTCGGTTGGGCGGAGTCCCGAAAAGAATCATAACAAGTCTGACGTCACTCGGCCTTGTGGTTAGTATGAATAATGTAGCTTCTACCGACACGGTAAAAGGCTGCTATGAGCTACTCCCACGTTACATCAGATACAAGTCTAACCAATGATAATGGCTGCTACATAACTTGACAATATTATTAAACATTAGATGTATGTATGTATGTATGTATGTATGTATGTATGTATGTATGTCTTAATCAATAGTTGCCCAATGTTTGTGGATTTAGTATGTGGAAGGAGCTCACGATCTAACATGATCTGTACTGAGTGGGAAATCTATTCTGTGACACACCCTGCTTTCCCAAAATCTGCCTAGGTGTCAGAAATAATTTCCTTTAGTAAAATAACCCAGACATGTCTGATATTAGCGAGCGACGTCTTCTTAACATTAAAAATCCCAGCACTGTGCAAAGTGCCGTCTGTTCCCCAGCCATGGTTGGAGATGGTACATCTAAATATGTGACTTATTTATAAACAGTCCGAGAACACTCTGTAAATACTCTACGTGCCATTTTGACACCAGCATATCTGAACTACTCTTTGGCCTTTTTTGGGTTAGCCGTTACCAAATAGTTCTGTAAGATTACTTTTACGATGACTCATTCGGCTGACAGGCAAGATGGCCGCATCGGACGCAGCCTGGGGTGACACCGTAGGGCCGGTGGCTCCCAGTGTGCAGTGTGGTGCAGAGCCGCTGGACGGCCAGACTTGCCAGGCTGCCCTGGTTCAGTTATCACAGTGCTGATGCTGTGGCCATGGAAGGTACAGTACTGTGATAACTGAATGATGGTGGCCACCTTGACCCTGGAGCCATGAAGGAGAAGGACGTCCTGACTCCTGTTTGGAGGAGCCAAAGTACTGATGAAAGGCCTTCAAATGTTGCCATAGATTGTTTGTCATAGCGAGCGTAGCATATGTGCAATGAATCCAGCACATGCTTTCTCATAGCAGCCGCCGTATTCTGTGTAATGTCAACGTGTGCTCGGCATGTGGACGTGCAGGTCGTCATGGCCGCATGAAAGTACGAGATAGAATTAACACAGGTAATATATTCTCTTCAATTTGTTTTGCTTTATTACAAACGTTTTCATAGGCTTTCAATAAATATGAATACAAAACTTGTCTGTCTCTCTTGCATCTATGTATCTTCGATTTAATATCTTAAGATAAGACTAGACATTATGTTAACATTGTAAATAACATTTACTTGCCTTCATTCCAGCCCCACCCACATTACTTAAGAATATTGCACAATGTGATCTGTGGGGGGAGCTCTAGTTCAGACTGCTGGGGACACCGGAAGTTCTGGGGAGATGTAGTATCCTGGTTTGGATAGGAGAAATCAAACCTTGTGACGATGTAACATTAAAACGAGATCCATGAAAGACAAATACAATAGAATTGAATAGATTTTGTGTTAAAATAAGTAGTCAATATCAATTTGATTCGTTTTGGTAAATTAACAGTTGTGATTAAACTCATCCTTTATAACTGATAATAATAATAATACTACTCAGTCCTCAAACGTCGCTCCAGCCAACAACGTCTCAATTTTAAGAGAAGAGACCAGTCGGATCCTCCCTTGACGCGCTCCACTCTCCTCGAACCGTCCTCCAAGTTCCAGTAACCAGAATCCCACTCAGTCTGGACCTCGAGTCATTTCCTCCATTTATTGTTGTGTAATTCCGGTTTCCTTTTTTGTTAACGTGTTTAATGATTGATCATAGAAACACAACAGTTAGTTGTAATTCACACTCATACCTTTCATACCTTTCACTCCTTTCGTTTCACTGGGAATGTTGTAGGGCAGCTGGTCAACAGAGCATTATGAATATCAATTTTATTCATGGTTTTCAAAATGTTAAAATGTTGCATTGTTTATGAAAACGTTTTTTACATCTGCCATCCTGTGTTATGTAACAAAACAGATGTTTAATGTGACTCCTGATTGTATCTCAAGTGTCAGTGTTCAATCTACCTTACTGGGTCAGAGATATGATCATCTGGATACACACAGTAAGGGGAAATTATTATCAGTGTGTGTATGACGAATGTTTAATTATGTAAAAAAAGATGGGGATAGATTAAAAAACGAATTAAAACACTTTAGCCACTGAAACATCTCTCGTAACTCGACAGCGGATGTTTGGACAATGGTAGGAACGTATAAACATATACTGGTAGCTGATTTGACGAACCATATGTCTATCATCGTCTTATCACAGGTCACATAGTTCCTCATTTGATGCTGATTGGTCCGAACCACTGGTGGTTTTGTCCCAAGTGTATAAGTGGAAGCCTAGTAAAATAGATTGACGTCTGATCGTGATCTCGCGAGTCCAGCTGCCTCGCAAAATAAGTAAACCACAGCCGAGATGACAATTAAGCACCTTGAACTTGTCTACCTGCACTCCCACTCCAGCGTCGCTCTTGACTAACCTACCAAGGGTTAACCCCGGGCTGGTGACGGCGGTCATCGGACCAATCAGCGGCCTGGTTGTACGGAAGGCTTCGCACTGCTTTCGGGAAGAGGGACGTTCCTTGCCAGGAAGGACAGATGACTGCGTCCTCCCCGAAGAACCGTAACGAGTACGAACTGTTTCGGGGGGGGAAACGACCATTTCCCGTTGGATTTTTATTAAGCACGCGTTATCTTTGATAACTATACGATACCGAGTCAATCTAATAAAAGGAGTTAAGCGTTAAATCCACAGCAGGCCTGGCTTGATGTCAGATGTTTAAAGGGAACGACGTGTAAGTTGCCAGCTGGTGGCGAACCCGCTAGGTGAGTCTCTTATCCCGACCGCACTGCTTCGCTCGTTAACGCTCGTAAATACCCGAACAACGCAGTGTGATGTCTGTTTGGTGAGCTTTGGAGTGGTCCCCGGTGGTCCCCGGTGGTCCCCGAGTCCTCTCACACGGGTTTGCCGTCTGTATTGAATATAGACGACATTTCAACGTGCACTGAGACCAGATCTATTATTATCATCATGCCAGTCATACAACACTGGTAAAGTTGGGCTACACGAAGGCATCATGTACAGATGTGTAGCAGACAATTAATGGTCTGTTAAAAGTTAGGCAATTGAAGCACAAAACTCGATCTCAATGCGATTGTGTTGTTATTTGTGGCGTAGTACTTCATGTGGTGGACTACGTCCCGTTGTTTCCACAGCAGTCATTTTACATTTATTTCCAACAATATGTAATAAAACAGACCGTGTTGCTGGACCGAGGCTAGTATTTGACAGGAAATGAAGTCTTCCATGAGACGTGGTTGAAATGTTCTGAAATGTCATGATAAATTATGTTCATCCCAGAGGCAGTTTTTCGAATGGACCGGAGGAGAAGTTGAATTACTCAAAGTGAAACTGACACACGGCCACCATTTTAGCAGCATAGTAAGCCACATACTGGCCAGGTGGGGGCAACGAGCAGTAAGGCCTCTTATGAACACTTCAGAATGTTAAAGCATGCAAGACGTTTGAAGGACTTCTCCCCCTCCTGACCTCCGTCTCCTGTAGCGTCTTCACCTTTCTCTGTCCGTCAATGTCTCACTTTCCTTTCGTCTCTTCCTCTCTACTTTGGTCTCTCTCCCGATTAAAAGATAGGGGCATTTAGTTGACTTTGCTATTTATGTTAAATCATTCCATTAGTAACTACTTGAAACGATGCAACATTCCCCTACTGTCGCAGAGACCAAAAAAATAAAAATCATATCAGACTGTCAAAATGACTTTTTTGCCTCCTACTTTTGTATTTCGCTTTGTTTTTCTTACGTCTTACTACATTCTCTTCGTGTGCATTTTTCGTGACGTTAGACATGTAAAATGTAATGCAATATATAACATTTCACTCGATAGTATCTACTGTATGGGAGGATCTCGCTATTGTTCATCTGGCAGCAGATTGTGAAATGAAAATTGGTTCATTTCGTATTCATTATATGCATTTATTATTATTATATTATTATTATTATTATTATTATTATTATTAGACATTTCTATTACACTTAATGAAATTGAGTTGTGTAATGTGCAATGTGTCTATTGTGAACACAAATGAAGGGTAACGCTGGTGAGGAGGGGGATGCTTCATTTCAAAATGCCCCCCCCCTTTCTCCCCCTACATTGGGCCAATGGTAGTGGCCCTTATTAATGTAAATTGACTGTGGTGATTATTGAGAAATTGAGCAGAAGCTGAATTGTTGAATATGCCTACCTAAACATTGTTGTATGTAGGTTATCTGGATTGCATAATTACTTTTATTTTCTTATTGTTGCATGATTGCCGTTATCGATCATCACCCTTTGAGAATTACAGTAGTATAAAATATAACGTTGTTATTCCCGTTTAAAGACATCAACATATCTTCTTATTTTAAACTCTTACTGAGTTTAAAAAAACAAATCACGATCTGATTACAAACTGTACGCAGGCTTACGGGATTTAGTCCGTTCTGGGCTACCGTAGAAACATGGGGGGCACCATGGAGGAGGACCCGCACCCCGTAGAGACATAAAGGGCTACCTTAACTCTAAAGAAACGATTCTAACTTCATGGGTTCATACACTATTTGAATCATACTTCCGCAAAGTCCGTTACCGAATAAAGAATCCCTCTTGTACCTCTTGTGGTCTAGGTTTCACGTGCATATAATGATTGGTGTATAAACTCCATCCTATAATGTGTTAATAGTCACAGTAGCAGTGAAAGTGAAAACCACAATGAATTCATGTTTCTGTGTTGTGCAGAAAAGATAAAATGACTTTGAATGAACTGTGAACAAAATAATTGTTCATACATTCACTCTGTGTGAATGTATGGCAAAATCATTTGTTTATTTTTAAACAAAACAGAGCTACCATCTTGTATTCCACTTTTGCATCTGAATCTGAAAAATGTTGTATTCAGATTTTTTTCTTTTTCTTGAGATGACATTCCTAACCATCATTAACATTCCTAAATTGAACCGTGATTAACTATTCACGAACTAAATCCAAATAAAACATCACAATTATCAATTTCAATACAACAACTACAGGTAAAATGCAGTGGCCTCCACGAAACACAAACGTGAGCAACCTGTCTCAAGGCCAATGTCATCCTTTTTAAAGGATAAATAGCTCTGTATTCACTGAGCTCATTCTCTGGCTCCTTCCTCCTGTCTCCCTGTCCCCAATTCCTCTCAGATTGAGCCTCTAAGCCTTGGCTCTCTTCTACACTGAGGACTAATGAACATTATAAACGCCCCAAATGACTGGAGTCTAACATTTCTCTCTCTCGTTCCTCTGAGGTGATTCTGTTGAACACCTTGAAAAAGTGTCTCCTTAATAGCACCTAGTCTGTGGAAATCATTACAATAACAAAGTTATTACTACTGGAACAAGTAGTCGCACATGTTACACATTTCACCTCACTTGCTGTTATTCGCAGTGTATCATTAGAATAAGTTGGATGACAAACCCAGAAACTAAACTAAGAACAGGGAAACCTGCCCAGAGAGCGCAGCAGTTCCACCATGCTCTGTTTCGGTGCAGTATTAAGAGGAGGAAAGGAAGTGAACTTTGCTTCTGTTGCATAGCTCTTCAGCTGAGCCAACTGTTGCGCAATGCAAACGTAAACCAGCACTGGGAGCATGGGCATGGGCCCTTTCTACAACCCGACGACCATTCAACCCTGCAGGGGGACGCTCTGAGACGCGCGGCGCGGTGTGTGGATTAAGGACGTTTCAATGGGTGTTTGTGTCTTTATTACCTTGGAGTGAGATCTCCATACCTCCATGGGGAGGTATGAAGGTATGAGGTATGAGGGTGCTCCTCCCCGGAGCCCTTCATGCTACAGTGCCATATTTCTGCAGTGGCCCAGAATGGTGTGACGGCTCTGGAGATGACAACGTTATTTGGGAATAGCTGCCTGCACCCTGCAGGCCGGTACAGGCCCCCATGTGTTTCTCCTACATCGGTGGAAACAGAGAAGTGAGGGATGATTTGGTTGGAATGTAGTTCGATCGTTAGATACCACTAAATCCTACACACTGCGCATTTTTTAAGGAGCATGAAATGTGTTTCCCTTTTATTATTTTGTTGTTCTTGCGTATTGTTGGAACTCATGGAAAGCGTAATCTGTGCAAAATGTTAGCGTTCCAGTGATGCTTCAATGAAGCTGTGATGTCACAGGAAAATAAGTCTTTCTTTTTAACACGCCACCTCCTCCCGTTTCTCTCCGCAATGACCCAAGCGTCTGGATGCCAACCCTGGGCATGATGGAGCAGCTGAGCCGGCAACTGTGTGGGAAGATGAGGCGATCCGGCAGGAGAAACCAAGTCCCCACCTCGCCCTCCACCTCCCCGAAAGGCCTGGAGGTCCACTTCTACCTGGCCGACACCAACCAGCTGGAGTACTTCAGAGACTGCCACACGGCGGAGGACATTTGTGTGGAGTCGGCCAAGAGATGCTGTGAGTGAACGGCTCGCTTTGGCCGCGCCACAGTGCCAGAGTGTGATTATGTATATGGATGTGTTGTTGCCAATGCAAATGATTGATGTGACTAATTGATGGGACATTCGTTAAATGCAGGGATTTCCCGAACCACACACGATGGCGCTGGTGGGTTTTACGCCTGGTGAGGTGGTGCGTTTGACACGAAATGATCACGCACTGTCACATAGCGTGTTTTTTAAATGAGGTCGGCTCAAAGACTACATGAAAACAAATGATCAAAGCGTTTAGAGGGTAGCAGTTTTTAAAGGGCTTTCTTAGCAAGTGGGTGGATGATACATTGATGATGCAGTGTTGAAGAGTCCCAGTGTTGGCAGTGAGCCTCCATCGTCAAACTGTAGTGCAGTGACTGCCGACTGTCCTGGTACTAGGAGTCACTAGGGTGGATCTGCAGGGACTGACAAAAAGCACTTTATCCGCCTCCACTTGAAGCCTGCGACGTTAGGCAAAAAAAACCCTCAATGCAATCCTTTTTAGTCCTGGGCTCCATTTCCCGGCCCAGCTAGTGTTTAGAAGGCCTCAATTGAGTTTTCATGGTTTCCCCAAAGATTATGGAAGGTTTACCAACCAATTAACCAATATGGCTGCTGAGGAATGAGGTCTGTTGGTCGGCACCAGCTCCTCTGGTCTGTTGACTCAAACATGGAATAAAATGAAATGCGTTACACAATGTCATCCTACTGTATCAGAATGAGACGCAGTATAAGGCAGTAGCTGCCTTTTCGGGTTACATGAGATTCCCTGTCAGACTTTTCAATCCGTTTTTATGTTCTCTCTGCCTGTCGGTCCCTCTGCTGGTTTGTTCACCTCCCTCCTCTCTTGCCTGCCTTCAGTTGTTCAGAAACCACAAACTACCAAGCAGGAAACTTGTAAAAGTTGTAGCTCGGCTCATAGGGAGACTTTGAAGCATTGAAAGTGGAAGAAAAGAAGCCGTGGTTCTCTCCTCCCGGCAGGGTCGGGGTTCACAACATCCTCTCTGTGTGTGTGTGTGTGTGTGTGTGTGTGTGTGTGTGTGTGTGTGTGTGTGTGTGTGTGTGTGTGTCTGTGTGTGTGTGTGTGTGATTGGCCAACTGGATATGAGGACCGCAGTGTCATGTGACAAACAATATCATGTGACCAATTCATTTAGATTAAAACAAAATGGC
>OMKQ01094936.1:0-11235 GCA_900302335.1 Phycis phycis
CTCAAGGACACGCCTCCTGTCATTCGTTCACACCAGCCTCAGCTCCGCCAGACTGACTCGGACTTCAAGTCACACTCCCAGTATTGAGTATGCGTGTGTCATTATGGACTGAAGGACATCTGAAGAAGTGGGCTGGCTGTTAATGTATTGGTTGGTTTATTTGTTGTTGTTGTTGTTGTTGTTGTTTTTTTTTGTTTTTTTCAAAAGGGGCCATATTATGGATTTTGAGTTTCATAAGTTGTTAAATATTTGGTCCTATTCCTAATAATAAATATTTGGACCAGTTTTTTTGGGGGGTGGGTTACAGTCATCTGTTGGACCCGTAAATAAAGGCTTCAGTTTATTTTAAAGGGGGCCGGCCTTTGGATTTGGGCTTTCAAAAGGATCATAAAAGTGGGTCGCACGGCGCCGTCGAAGAGACGGCGTTTGAAGGCCGGGCCTGGTCTGCAGTACCACTCCTACACGGTCCAACCGTGGGCCAACACAAACCGGGCCTGGATTGTATCCGTTTGTACGAGGACGACTTGTGAAGGGAGTTTGCGTGACTTGAATTGCCGCACGGGCTCTCTGTGGCCCCTGAGTGACTTTGTTAGGGGTGGGTTCAGCCTTCATTGAAGCACTGCATGCTCCGCCATGCGGTCACTAAATTCCACACGTGACGGCCAGGGAGAAAAACACTTTGAACCCCCTGCTGATTCATATTGGCTACAATCGATACTGTTCGACTTTAAGGTCTTAAGTTTTAAGGTCATGACAAAATCCCATAATGTATGAAAAGTCACCTGGACTTCCGCTCATAAGCACTTGATTGTCGTAAGAATGGGTGAGAAAGTGTGGCAACGTTTTGTCATCGTTTCCTTCATAAGAATGTATGAAAACTAAAGTGATCCTACAATCCAGTTTGATGCCCTTTTGTGACACCATAAATGGTCACGTTTGATCATTCCAAGGTCACAAACCCAACTTCACGTGCTGAATCGAGTCATTGTTCCGCTCTCTCTCCCAATAGGTTAAATGCCAATAAATGGCCTTTTTAAAATATTTCAATAGTTCCTTTGCAGCCCAGCCCCGATTGTGTTTACACTGCGTCGGCCACGATGCGAACCTCTTCATCTGTCCTGTTTCGTGTCTTCCTTTCTGTCCCATACTTAGAACTGTACCACGATGTTTTGGCTGTCATATGTGAACAGGTTTTTTGAACACTGCACAATGTTTGCTCCTTTGGTTAAGACTTTGTCCTTCGCGTGGATGAGGAGTAATTGGTTAATTAGAGAATCTTTATTGTTTTAAGTATATAAGCACTAATCAGAAGAGCTACAGTGTGTGGAATGAATTATGGTTGGTAACAGCGAGTAGTTTGTTCACTGTAAAATGCTCAAATAAAAGAATAAAGTGAAGTTTGATTCGTGGGTTAGTGTAAGGGCTGCGGTCACCAAATGGACTGTTGTAAACACACTTTCCAGAGAGGTGTCGCCGTAGGACAAGCCCGCACCATTAACTATGTCTCTTCCCCTTGCCGTTCCAGGGCCCAGGTAGAAGACTCTCCTCCACTGGTCCAGTACACTGGACCGGAGAGGTGCAGACCAATAGTTAGTGTGATGACCGACGCCTCTGTGAAAAGCATCTGTCGTTAATGAAATGTGGAGCTAGTACTGCTCATTAAATAGCCTCTGCAATTTACTAGTCATGAAGGACATAAAGGAAAAAAATACAAACTCCACACTGTGTTATTGTTTTGTATTATACGGTAAGTGCAACATATTAATTGAATCGATAATCACCAAATCACAATTATAATTGTGGTCATAATCGTGCACCCTGGGGGCTACAGGTAACCTGCATTAGGATTGGTGAAATGTTTTAATTAAATGTGACCGAATGCTCCTGGTGCTTCATGGGAGGATTCAGCAAGCATGTACAACAGATGGCATGTGATTTTGCCTTCACACCATTTAGCGTAGTCTAATGTGCATCTTCCATTGGATCACATGTGCAGGCATGTTATTCTGTTGGGGTCCCCAGGTATCAAAGCTAGTGTTTGAGAGAAAGAAAGTGGGATCGACCTGGTCAAGTGTCCAAGGAGGTGTTCCATGGAGGACTACATTTACAGCTCAGAAGGCAAGGCTGGGCTTACAATCCTGAGGGCAGTTTGGACTCAGAAATGTCCCGATATATGCCTATATATAGGCATATCATATTCAATCATTAATCCCAAGCAATCTCACTGACTATATCTAAAATCCCAAACTGACCAATGTCACCTAGAATGTCTTATGGGGCTGCTATTGAGCGAAGAGCCCCTGTCGTGTGTCCTCCACGGCGCTAGGCGTCGCTCACCGTCTACCCCTGCCTCCCTCCGCGCGTCCCTTGGTGTGTCTTGCTTGTGTGTTTGTGTGTGTCGTTGGCGTCACACATTTCGTAACATTATTAGGGTTAGGTTAGGTTTGGTTTGCCCTATGCCGTTGTCATTCCGCAGATATTTTCAAAGAGACTTTGCAACGACGGTGGCCAAATGGTGAACATCGGACTGAGGAAAGTAGACGATGCCCTGGCTGCTCAACACCCTGTGGGTACAATAGTTCTGTGTTTGTTAGTAGACTACTGACCCATCACACTGACTGATCATTAAGTGTACAGTACTGATAAATCGCACTGATCAGTAAGTGTACATGAGTAAAGTACTGATCAATAAGGTTTGAATACGGTTCAAAATGATCAACGAGGACAAATTCCTCGCAGGTGCAAACCTACTTGGCAATAAAGTTCTTCTGAGTTCTGAGTTCTGGATAAGGCTTTCTGCAGCTCTACAGCCTCATAATGACATCAGTTAGTTGACAAGCATGACAATATGTTGACAGGTGTTTTCTATTGTCAGGGTCTCCAACAATATGCCGCTTGTCAGTCCTCTGCCTTCATGAAGGGCACTGGGACGTTTCTATTAGGTGAGCCTTCTGATGACCAACCCTAACCCTAAACTGTGCTTCACGTACACAGACGCATGGATATTGTAATTGTACAGTGGCATTTTTTTGGGGAATGCACTGTGACGTCTGACCTGTCATGTATTTCCAGGTACTGCTGGGTTTTTTGTTCTTCAAAAGGCATTACAAAAGAGGCTTCCTTATGCACTGCAGTGGAACCTGCTCATTTCATTTGGTAAGAAATGCATGAAAAACGTCCCGTCTTTGATTAAAATAAGATACGTTAAAAGACCGTATTACCGCATGGTGTCGTTAACGTTACGTTATCACAATAGTAAATCCTTGTAATGAGTGCATCCTGGTGCCCAGTGGCCTCCTCGGTAGGGAGCTACTCGGTGACCCGCTGGGAGACCAGGAAATGCACCGAGCTGTGGATGCTGCTGGAAAACGTGGAAATTCCCGACACATCTTCCCCAAAAGGTAGGAGGTATATAAGAGTATGTGACCGGTTTGTTGAACTGCTTCTTTTGAAACAATGTTTACTTACATTATAGGTTTTCCCGGGAATATGTTTTCAATAATTTAATATAAAAGGATGATGTCAGTGCTGATCAGTCAGTGGTCGTGAAATCTTTCCCCATCTTGTTTTAAACTTAGTTCTTAACTCGGAGGAACCAGCAGTCCCGAAGACGACTTCGTATGGAGATGTGATGGAGTAGCATGGAAAATGCTTTTTGTATATAACAATGACCTTCCACCAAAATCTATTTAAGTTGTACTTTAGCAGATCAATGTCCCTGCAATACTGCATTTTAATGCTATGTTCATTTGGAATTAAAAAGTGCGCAAAAAGTTGGACTCAATAAATTAAGAAACATACCTCATTTTGAATGGTCTTTGGTTATACAATTGTTTCTGATTTAAATGCTCTCATGCTCTTATTTGTTGTACGTCTTGGTACTTTATAATCGCTCTTTGTAACTTGGCACTGAGCCAGAGAGGTTGTATACTAGCAATGGTTAATCTAGCAATTGAAATGCTTGAAACTTGTTCTGGTCACTTTCTTACTGTAGTAGCAGCAATGAAATGTTTCACCTTCTTATAACAAATGTACTCTTTGTAAGTCGCTTTGGATAAAAGCGTCCGCTAAATGCCCAAAATGTAAATGTAAATGATGCATGAGCTGACGCATGAGCTGACTTTGAGGTGGATATTAATATACTTGATGACGTTTTCCTGACAGTATTTGGTAGATGTGCATACATCCCTGGATACACCCCTTTGTGATATGTTATGTTATGTTACGTTATCTTAAGGTTTTAGATCCTCTTGTCCATCTTCCATGCTCCTCTTCCTCCTCCTCCATGCTCCTCTTCATCCTCCTCCTGCTCCTCTTCCTCCTCCTTCTCCATGCTCCTCTTCCTCCTCCTGCTCCTCCTCCTCCTCCATGCTCCTCTTCCTCCTCCTCCATGCTCCTCTTCATCCTCCTCCTGCTCCTCTTCCTCCTCCTTCTCCATGCTCCTCTTCCTCCTCCTGCTCCTCCTCCTCCTCCATGCTCCTCTTCCTCCTCCTCCATGCTCCTCTTCCTCATCCTCCATGCTCCTCTTCCTCCTCCTCCATGCTCCTCTTCATCCTCCTCCTGCTCCTGTTCCTCATCCTCCATGCTCCTCTTCCTCCTCCTCTCACCTCGTCCTCCCTCCTCTTCCTCTCCTTGTGTGCGTGTGGTTTTTGTGAGTGTGTGTCAATAGACACGCGCGCGGTCGATCGCAGGGCGCCTCCACCGCTATCGACATCCTGCTCACTTCCTGTGATGTGACACCTGGATGTGAGGGCACATGCAGAACAAACACACAATGCTGACATACATTGAAAACAGAAACATGGCCAGGATATTACAATCATCACTTCCAACAGCTTTGCACTTGGGTATCTTTTTGTTGTGTCTGTACGTGTTATTTTAGATATGGGAACGAAATTAGTTCTCTGCATTTGACCCATCCTATGGTACAGAGGAGCAGTTGGAACATTGCAGCCCCAGGCTGCTGTGTTCAGGACACTTCAACATGCAGGCAGTTGGAGGTGGGGTTAGGGTGATGGTAATGGTATCTCGAAATGCAGTAACTGTTATGCGTTCTTTGACATGGCAATATGATGAAGAGAAGAGGAAGAAGATGCAGATGCAGATGCGAATTCCAATGCAATACCCATATCTAACGCTAGGGGTCGCCCTGCGCCACTGGAGACGATTACACATTTCGACGTTTTTCCTGTCCCCCTTTCCGCAGATTTTGAAAAAACTTGCTCCTCATTTGTAACCAAATAACTGTACACCTTATTTGCATTGAATAGCGTAGTGTATTCTAATTCCTCCTCTGGAAGGTTCACACAAACATCACCAAAGCTATCATGATGTGCTTTGTGATGAACACCTAAAAAGCAGTGACCACCACCATCTCCACGTTGGACTCTGCAGTGTCCAACGTGGAGATGGTGACCAATGAGTGTACCTGTAAACACTCATTGGTCTACTATAAGAAGAAGGCTGCCTGCTCAGCATTAATAATAGAGGCTTGAAAGGGTTAGCTTTAGTGTTACTAAGTTTAGTAAGTATGATTTAGGAACAGTTAGAGGGGCCCATGTTTAACCACCCAGATGTGGTGGCCCAGCCATCATAATCTGTGTGGACCACACTCCTACTTGTGATGTCACTAAAAGTTGTTTTTGCAATGGCTAGTCGTTTTTGTAATAGGGACACTTTAACATGATCAAATATGTTTTACACCCAGTTTACGCGTCTTAGCAACAATGTCAATTCTACCATTATTTAAAAAGAAATGGGGGTAGGGGTGTTTTTGAAAACAGAAATGTGTGTTTCTGGGTTAGGGTTAGGGCTAACCCTATACTAAGTATTGTGGTTTTAATTGTCTGTATTTACCTGATTACAATGTTGGGCTATTTTAGTTCCCTCATTAGTGGGAAATAAGCTATAATGAAGATTAAACTGGTGGTTGAAACAAAAGACGCTTCTGAACACAAGGCCTAAAGGAACCCAATGACCAAAGTCCAGCATTAGAACACGAGACAACAAAGTCCAGCATTACAACACGGGACAAGTAAGCTGGAGAACGACTCCAAAGGTGCCAGCCGTCCCAATAGTGCAGTTTATTATAGTTTAAACATTTTCAAAATGAAGGCGTCTACTTCTGACTTCTACTTCTATAGTCTAACCAATTGTCTCATCGGTTTTTTGTTTGGTGTAAATCGACAACCCTGCCACGATTTTGGGGACCTAGCCGTGATGAAAGCAAGGCTTCATTACTTCATTACTAATCAATATCCATCTCTCTCGTGAAACAGTCCATGGAACAGACCTAATATGACCTATTTGTGTTATCCATAATGGAGTTACACTTTCATTCATTGTAATAACAATAGGCTACTCACCTAAACGTAGGTACCCTGTCCACCGGCCTCCACCAGTTTTCTCTGAGCATAGTTGATCACTGGTCACTGTTTTACTTCTTCTAAGATTGGCCGAGATTCTGCTGGAATGACAGATGGCAATAACAATGACACTGGTGTGTGTGTTAGTAATAATAAATAATAATAATATAATAATGCATTTTATTTTAAAAGCGCCTTTCAAAGCACTCAAGGACACCTTACAAGACAAGCTATAAAGTAAATAATAGTAAATAAATAAATAGTAAATAAATAATAGTAAATAAAGTAACAGTGGCATACTCTGTCAGTGTGTGACAGAGTATGCCTCTCATGTGTGTGTGGGCTTGTGTGCGACAGAAAGAGGAATGTGTTTTAGGAGGGAGACAGTGTATGTGTACGTGTATACATGCGTTTGTGTTTGCAAGCGTGTGTGTATGTGTGTGTTTGGGAGGGGGAGACAGTGTGTGTGTGTGGATGTTTCTGCATGCGTGTGTGTATGCATGTTCATGTATGCGTGTGTGCATTTGTTGTGTGTGTGTGTGTGTTTTGGTAGCTTGCCATGGCAGCAGAACGCATCGCTGGAGAGCTGACCCCATAAGAGTCTGACCCATAAGGGTTTGACCCCGTAAGACTCTGACCCCATCAGGGTCTAACCCACAAGGGTTTGACCCCGTGAGAGTTTGACCCCATAAGAGTCTGACCCATAAGAATCTGATCTCCTTTTGTCACACACACATAACATAAATCTCCCTCTCTCAATGATCAATAGTGCATCAAATACCTAGTCATTTTAAACCCATTCCTTGTCTACATTTCATTGAATCTTGATCGATGGGTAAAGTTTAGGGTTAGAGGGTTAGGGTTTAGGGTTAGGGTTTTTGTTAGAGTTAGTTATTGTTGGTTATGGTTTGTGCTTTCGAGGAGAAAGTAAAAATGAACCAGAGACATAACGTCTGCTCGCTGCACTCAAATTTCACGTTCACAATCTTCGACCAATCAGAACACGTCTCTCCCTTCACCGCAGCCAACAGGGTTCGGGTTAGGGTTCGAGCGACCAATAGGGTTCGAGTGAGGGTTCTGTCGACCAATAGGGTTCGAGTTAGGGTTAGCGCGCCCTGCAGACGCAGACGTTTGAAGGGCGGTGCTGCAGAATCAGGACGAGAAGAGTTAGTTCAGAGAACACACTTAGGACATAGGACTTAGCATTCTGTGTGTTTTGTTTACAGTGTAGATGTACTTTTCACAGTGTAGATTTATTGTACTGTTCACAGTTGGGTGGCATACTTAAAACCGGAAGATTCACATTTCACTGGAATCGTAAGTTATCTGAACGGATGAGTGAACAAGTTAAAGCTCAACGTGGTCACTTGGTGAGAGGGTGAGGGTTAGCGTTCACACGATGGCTCTGCTGGAGACCGAGGGCTGCCAGCTGAACCAGTCTACAACCTGTGGGAGAATCGCCACAAAGCCATGCTTCCTCGGCCGGTCCGGCAGCTTCAGGAGAACACAGCCAGAAGAGGGAGAGCATCCAGCCGAGGGCTTACCCAGAGCCTTCCTCCTCAGTCTGAGGACCCTCTTTGACATCTTGGATGACGGAAGACGAGGCTTTGTCCACATATCAGAAATCGAGAGCCGATGGCAGGGTGCGGACACCCGGGACCTCCCCGGCGGGGTGCTGGGGTGCCTGAGGCGGGTGGCCCCACCGCACGGCCTGCTCTCGTTCGACAGGTTTGTAGCGGGGCTGCGCTGCTCCATGCTCAACCCCGACAATGACCAGTGCCACTTCAACCAGACGCCCCCCCAGACCACCCAGCTGTATCCAAAGCAGCATCAGCATCAGCATCCCCAACGGACGAAACCCGCCTCGCACTCTACGTGTAACGTCGGCACCCGAATGGAGAACAAAGTTCGGCCTCTGGGGCCGAGCAACGTGACAAACACTCAGCCGCAGCACCGCGGACCCCCACTCCGGTCCGGGTCCGGGCCCGGGGACGGGACTGGGGTCACTGCGTGTGGGACAGCGAGGCACAAGGCGGGGTACGGAAGGGCTGGACGGAGTCTGGAGCGGGTCAGTGTACAGTATGTCGAGAAGCAAACGGCCCCTCAGCCAGGTCGTGTGAGGCCCATTGATTCGCTTGCGCTGGAATCGGCCCTGCTCCAACGATCTAGGCCGAGTAAGTATATACCCCTCGTGAAAGTATTCTCAGATAACATGTGTTAGTGTGTGTGTTGCAGGTCTATCTCTCGAAGAGAGATTACCTAACCCTGACATATCAAACAGAAAAACACATGAAGAGGTCTTCTGATGAGGGCTGATGCCTGGACCGATGGCCTGTCTACGCTAGGTCGAAGGGGCGTGTCCGGGGAGATGACAGGTCCTCACTGGAGGGTTAGGGTTAGGGTGGAGAATGGTTCTAGTGTCATGTTTTAATGACACTTCATACTTAACAATAATGAGGGTGTCCTCATTTCCCTGTGAAGTCCTCTTCACTTTTAGATTGACACTATGTGGTAGCTGAGTGGGTAGAGCTGGTCGTCCACTAACCGCAGGGTTGGCGGGTCGATTCTCACCTCCACTGTCCACACACTGAACCCCACAAATGTACTGATTGTAAGTCGCTTTGGACAAAAGCGTCTGCTAAATGCACAACAATGTAAATGTAAACACTATCCCTAAGCCAGCCCCTTGATTAAGCCAGATGGGATAGGGTTAACCCTATCCCATCTGGCTTAAGGGTCTGGTTTAGGGAATCGGGTTGACCCCGATCCCTAACCCAGGCTCCTTGGAGCATCAGAGGGGTGAAAGCCTCTCGCCCCAATCCTTTCCTTTCTCTCACCTCGTTTTTTTTGCTACATGAAATTCCAGTGTGGGGTGAAAGGTCATCAAGGTGGTTGGAACGAACCTGGTTCTGGACCGGAGTGCTGTGGACGTGGTGTATGGTTCGGGTTCGGGTCGGCTCATGAAACAAAGATTTGGTATTTTGAATCACACAAGAAAAAGAAGAAGAAGAAGAAGAAGAAGAAGACGAAGCGAGGCTGGGCACAATTTTTTGCTGACATATTAACAGCCATTAACGTGCCATGACACGCTCTCTGCCTCGTGCTCCGTTAAGCCTGACAGGATGAGGTAGAGAGCACGTTTGACGTGTCCTCTCGCCGGGCATTCCTCCAGAGACTTCACTGACAGCTCGCTTCGCCGACGACGTGAAGACAATGTTCACTCGCAGAATCAAACCCGAACTCTTGATGTGCACCGCGGCAACAACTGTCATCATAGTTCTGTTCGCACGTGTCAGAGGTGGAAAAGACAGAAGGTTCTGGAACACATGTATTACTACATAATAACCTTCTTTTGGGTTCACCTCAACCTTATAGGAGTAAGGGGGAAACCAAAGACAATAATGTTTAATATACTACTAAGTTGGGTCTTTTTTATAGTCAGCCTATTGGTACACAATCCGTCTTGCTCCAATATATCGGTAAAGGTAAATGTAAATATCTCTATGGCTATGGCGTTAGTTTTAAGGGTAGGGTTAGTAAATATTAAAGTGGCCCCCTCTAGTGGATGGTAATGGTAATGCTAATACCCTTAAAACAGTATTACAACGACAAAATCCTGCTTCTTATGCTAAAAAAGCTATTTCAAAATGTACATGCTTAATTTGACCATAGACCACAGCACAATAACAACACCCCTGACATCATGCAGTCCTGTCGGGGCTGGAGCCTTAAACCTCCAAGTTTACCCCTCCAGTTTAACTTGGAGGGGCTAACCTTAACCCTAGGGTTAGACAGTTAGGTTAGGGGTTAGGGTAAGGGTTAGGGTTAGTCAGCCACATCCATGTATTTTAGTTTCGAAGGCCAAATCGTTTTTATATTTTCAGTTTTTCAAGTAATTCAATGGTCAGTGTATTTACCAGTCCTATCTTAAACTTGAATGGACGCCTTTTCCTTTAATACAAAATGAAATGGTTGAAATTAAATGAATAGTTGTTGTGATTGCTAATGTTTTGATTTGGGGCTCAGGCAACTCAGCCCAACTTTGAGTGCAGAGTAGATTGGCTGCAGCTGCTGCCACAAAGACGAGTTAACATCAAGCCCTTGTTCTGGTTGGTGCAGGCGCTGTGGAGGCGGGGCTCCCGAGATCTCACAGCGAATCAGCGACAGGATTTAGGGCGGGCTCCAGGCGACATGGGCGGAGCCGAGAAGGACAGCGGCGCCACACCATCACGAATGGAGTTGATTACGGAATGGTTGGTGCACACACACACACACACACACACACACACACACACACACACACACACACACACACACACACACACACACAGCTGGTTTGAACTTTGTAATTTTTTGTTGTCATCTATATATTCTGTGGGAGACAAGGCACTTATTGTCTTTTAACAAGACTTGGTGTCAAGGCTGGGCTCATCTGATCTCATCTCAGACGGTCGGTTTCATGGACTGAGGTGGTCAGGAAGTTTTCAATGTAGGAACCAAATTCAAATAGGACAATGCACCCAAAATTCAAAGGCCTTACCCTTTTAATGTAGGGCTCTGCTCCTCACAGACTCACCCACTCGCACACACTCACCACCACACACACACTCACCCCCTCACACTCACCACCTCACACACACTCATCCCCTGACACCAACTCACCACCACACACATACTCACCCCCTCACACTCACCACACACACTCACCACCACAAACACTCACCGCCTGACACTCACCACCACACACACACACACACACACACACACACACACACACACAGAGAAGCCAAGTATGACATGTTTAAAGTGATTGCAACCCCGCCGAGGGGAAACTGTTTCTTTATTAAATACTTTGTCATTGAAATGTAAC
>OMKQ01094942.1:0-12827 GCA_900302335.1 Phycis phycis
CTGAACATTCTGAGGCTTTTAATCCAGGAACAAAGTCATTAAGGTTCACGGCTACAGAACAGGCCAATTAAAAGCCGTGTAG
This sequence comes from Phycis phycis, assembly GCA_900302335.1. Lineage (NCBI taxonomy): Eukaryota > Metazoa > Chordata > Actinopteri > Gadiformes > Phycidae > Phycis > Phycis phycis. The sequence goes on from OMKQ01094942.1 coordinate 83, forward strand.
GCTCACTCCTGCAGAGAGGCGCGGTTTGCTGCCGGAGCCGTCTGTATCTTCAGACCGGGGGGAGCCCTCCCTTAGTGCATCCAGGGAATCAAAACGCCCGGCAGACATCTCTGTGAAATGTTTTTTCTTCTTCTTTTTTCCCTCTTGCTTCCCTTTTAAACATATTCGCTCTTCCTGCGGAGCGGGCTAATGGTGGAACGCTGTACGCTGTGAGAACACTGCCGTCTTATTTATTTGTTTCTCAGATACATCTTTGCTGCCGTTGGTTTTACATTTACAACCAAAACAACTTGTTGACGTCATGGAAAAAGATACAATGAAATTAGAAAGGTAGTTCATTTATTAGCGTGCGTTTTGAAATGCAATCTCTATTATACGAAATGATATTCTAATGCTACTTCGTTTTAGATTTTTAGAACATCTTAAAGAAATCTTTACAGGCACAACCACTTAGCTGGATGAAAATCCTCTGATGCGACACAAAGCTCAGTGTTAATTCAATGAGCTCCGACATGTTCCTGTGTGCTGGGATTAATACAAAGATTGGACTGAGGCTTGATCTCAGCACACTTGTTTACTGACATAATTGATAATATCAAATCCCCCGCTGTTCACCAGGCTTAAGACTTGCCTTGTTATCGTACCAGTTTAGCAAAAAACCCACCAGTAATTTGACCAAGGCCTCTCTGCAGACAACGGGAGTCTTCTTCATACCTGCTATGTGCTGCGCTGTAACAAGAACAGTGGAAAGGGTTAAAGGTACAACAGTAGCATACTAGAATGCACAGTATAGTGTTTAGTACATCACGCAAATACATTTTTTTTCAGCACTTTTTAGCCCTTATTGTACCGGTCCCATGGGTGCTACTTTTGTAACCACAATCTATTCCATCTATCTTCATCTATCTATCTTTATATGCACGACAACAACATTAAAAAGATGAACCATCCAACCACAATCACCCATTCATTCAGTGCTGGGCTCCCCTCAGATATGAGCACACTACACCTCTGGCTGATTGTCTGGACGACGTTCTGGGCTGCGTCTCAGAGAGGGCAGAGACTCGGTTTCAGTGGGCGTATGACAACCAGGGGCGTGTCTGGGAGGACATTGGGGGGGCGTAGTCTGGGTTCTGTAGGGGGGCCCAGGGGATCCTCCCTCAAAGGTTTTTGATGATCAAGCTCTATTTTGATGCTTCTTTATGCACCCTGGCACCTCATTTACACCCAGTGTACATGTCTGAACATTTTGAACGTGTACCTGAAAATGTGTTATTTACCATCAGATTAATTATGCATGGTGATGTTCAAGTTGTCAGTAATTAGTAATAGTATTGAGTAGAAGCAGAATACTTCACAACGGCTATCATTAAACATTTATTGACATGCTGTAGTACCAGACGAGAGAAAAACGGTTAAATGTATTTGTTAACATTGGTTTATTGGAATATTACATTTTCTTACACACACACTCGTGCAATTTAGTGGAATGACAAGCCCTGGTGAATATCTCTCTTTCTCTCTGTCTTTCTCGTACTCACACAATGCAGTGGGAAGTACGTCCTCCTGCCTGGATGACCCATGAGGACCCCAAATGTACTTGTGTTTTTGATCAACGATATCATATTGTCTAGAGGGCTTTAATGATCGAAATGACAGATGAATAGATCCAGGGCAATTTTTTGTATTATTCTTATTTGTGTAAAAAATAAGAAATAAAAGATCTATCTTTTCATAAAACATTGGCGCCCGTGGCTTAGCAATGCCATGAGGACAGCCATCTCTCTCAAGTTTAGACAGGTTGCTGCAATAGCGGGGACTATTAATTATGGAACACCATATGTACATATCTCACCAGGAAGGCTCTCTCAGCCGTGGCCCTCTCTGTCGAAGGTTCCATTGTGGAGGTGTCTGAGAGAAACCCAACGGGAGCCCATCCTCTCCACACTCTGCACAGATGTTTATGTAACATAGGCTTCTGATGGTCTATTTAATCTCCAGATTGTGTTAATATCTGTACAAAATATAGCCATATTAAATGAAGTGGATATGAGTTCTATATTTAATATGACCCTTCCTCATTCAAAGCAATATCAATGGTCAAATAAATACTACATCAATTGCATATTGCATGCAGCCCCACTTCTAAAAACAATAAGAAACATCCAACAGTTCTGCACGCGCTGTTTGTCGATGAACAATAAGAAGCCACGACAGATAGGATCTGTTTATTTCATCATTTATTGGGCTCTGCTGCTGGACTGGGACTGGACTGCAGCCAGCACTAAACCAGCACACCATCCCAGTGATGGACTTCTGTACATTCATGTGTATGTTAACAGTTATTGTGCAACCGGTGATGTCTGTTGACGGTCACTGCGGTGGCCTGTGTAACTCCGATCACTTAACAGCTCACGGTCGTTAATGCAATTAACGGTTATTAGAAACACCTGTGAAGCTGAGTGATACATGTGTAGTTAGCGGTCCCAGTGCTGTTCTACTCTCATACTATACTATCAGCGCTCATGGAGCCCCTCTTGTCCAAACAAACATTCCTCATACCCACCAGTTCTGTTGTGTTGAGCTGTTGAACACTCCTGCTGAGTGTGTGTGTCATTTGTATACATATTTAGAGCCCTAGTATATAGACGGTGTGTGTACATGTTTCATTTGAGTGTGCGGTTGGCTTCTCTCTGTCACCCCGTATGTATCGGAGACGGCATACAGATTTCCATAGTCTTGGTACAATGGAGAACAAAAGAGAGAGAGAGCTGGAATGGCTAAATAATGTCTGTATTGAACAGTGTATACATTGAACTGGGAACCCTCGTGTTTTCACCGGGGTTTGTCAGAACCACACTACAAGACCACAGCTGAAGGCAACTGAATCATCACGCCACTGCCAAGCCGGCACGTCAGCCATGTTGATTGATAGCTCTTTTCTCCCCCCCCCCCACTCCCATCCCATACTGACACTGTGCTTTGCTGCCTCTTTATTTTGGTCGTCTTTTTGTTGTTCCATCGCTTCCTCTGTGCCACTCTGCGCAGACTGCAGGCCGACATCCAGCTTTGAAAAGGTAATGATCCCTGTGTGTAGAGATTATGTATGAGCGCCGTGTAATGGCCTGGCTTTTTATCGCCAGCCGCATACTAATCCCACATCTGAAGGAATGAGATGACACCTGCAGGGAGGTTTGTACGCGCTGCAGCCGCACATGAAAGAGCGGCCATTAAAAATGATCAAAGAAATGACTGCACTCGGCTGCACAACACCGCTCGCACGCCCGGCTAGGTGTGCATCCCTCTGCCCCAACACACACACACACACACACATACACACACACACACATGCAAATGTATACATGCAGTAAATGCATATAGATGCAGACACACACACACACACACACACTTGCACGCACTTTGTAATTAGCATTTTACATTGATGGGTATTTTTCAAGTGATTCTCTGTAGATTTGTCCTGAGTCTAGTTGCCCAAGGCCTTGGCAAGAATGTTGCTGCACCTGTAGATAGGAAATGGAGGATCTGCGTGATTTCATATTACACGCACTGGCAATTTCACTGCAACCTGTAAGGGACGTTTAGCGTTTCCTAAAGTCCTCACAGTGTATTATTTAATTGTGGTGGTTCTCACCCCTTTCATCCGAAGATGATTATACAACCGCTGTGATGTTGATTCATTTGATATGTTCATCTCTCCTAATTTTGGCTTCAATATTGAATCTACTAAACAGCACGTCTGCATGTCTGTTACCTAGCCTTAATTTGGCTGTTGATTTATCTTGTATATGGTTTTCTTCCCTGCATCAATTGGTCCCCGCCCTCGACTGCAGGGGCATCACCGTGGCAACACGTCCACTCGGGCTGCCCGGTGTAACCAGACCGTTCTCATCAGGGTCTACCTCTGTGCACACAGAATTATTACATCATGCTACGGCTCTCACTATCGGCATAGGGCCACGCTGATGAATGGCATTTAATTTCCTATAGAGACAATAGCTTCTCTTTGTCAAGTGACTGCTTTCAAATGACAACCTTTTCTCAATGGGCCGTTGGAACGAGCACACGCAGCAGGGAGAGAAGGCGTTCTCTCTGGGATCAAGGGGTGGAGGAATTGTGAAGAAAATGAATTCCAAAATTGGAATTTTAGATGATTTATTTTAAAACTCTTTGTGGTGACGGCTGAAATCCATCTGAGTGGCCTCTCCGTCCCTCAGCAGTCCATGTTGGATCCATGCTTGGCTGGCAATTTCACTGACTTTTCATGTGTCAAGGAGCGATGAATCTGCTTCCATTAGGTGGTGTGTTCTTGTGATGTCTGATGTATGCGCAGAAAGCAACCTGATGTTTATTCATGACTTTCAGGGCAGGGCATTGACTAGCCATAGCCCTCTGATTTCCTTTTAGGGAACAAAACTATGTCAGATTGAGACTTCATGTTAAAGACGTACAGACCCAAACTACTGCACCTCCTTCCTCCTCCCACCATACCCACCCTCTCCCCAGCCTCCCTCCCCCTGCTCCTCTTTTAAAATTTCCCCTGATATTATTTCTGTCAGATTACATTTATTTGACCCTTAAAAAAGATCACTTGCAGTGATTTCCTTCAGATTTTGCCCAACTCTTCTCCACTTTCGCCTCTGTACTTTGCTAAGGACTTTGATGAAGAGATGAGTCTTGCTCGTTTCTCTAGTAGCTGGCATGTTAATGAAGCACTGGCAATATGAGACTAAAATGCCCTGCAGACATACGGGCATGGACAAAAGCATGCACATGCGCGTACGCACGCACGCACACACACACACATCCAGCTCTGGTCTCAGATTGGGAGTACGCTGGCACACTTCAGCTGCCCCTCCTCCGTGGGTTTCTGAGTGTAAACATGTTTTAACGCGCTTCAATTTCACTTTATTTTCCCCCATGAATCTCAGATGTTTTAGTTTTTTAACTTTTGGCAGCTGTTCTTTCTCTGACTAGCTTGTTGTAGATTCTCCATCCCCTCCTCCCCGCTGTTCTGTGTCTCCTCCACCCACATTTCCGTTCCTCTGCTGCGGTGGCCCACCCACCTGTCACCTCCTGGATCTACCTCTCCACCTGTCACCTCCTGGATCTACCTCTCCACCTGTCACCTCCTGGATCTACCTCTCCACCTGTCACCTCCTGGATCTACCTCTCCACCTGTCACCTCCTGGATCTACCTCTCCACCTGTCACCTCCTGGATCTACCTCTCCACCCATCACCTCCTGGATCTACCTCTCCACCTGTCACCTCCTGGATCTACCTCTCCACCTGTCACCTCCTGGATCTACCTGTCCACCTGTCACCTCCTGGATCTACTTCTCTACCTGTCACCTCCTGGATCTACTTCTCCACCTGTCACCTCCTGGATCTACCTCTCCACCTTTCAGTTTTTACTGTGTGACGTGACAGGGGAGAGCTATCCATTTTAAGTAAGTGAAGGCTTTGGTTGAATGCAATGCATTCACTTTACTGTGATCGATACAAGTCAATCAACAAGCATTTCTCCATGTTGCGCTGTTCATGATCATGTGCGATCACTGTTCCTATTACAAGTCAGTAGTATCTGTCCACATGTGTGTCTGAGACACATCGCCATCACGCAGAGCAAGGCTGGGTTTCTCAACAGCAGGTTTTGTTCTCTTTTCTTCATTCCTTTAACTATAGTTGATTTAACGGTATTCGTTTGTGAAAAAAGACATTGTGTTATATAGATAGATAGATAGATAGATAGATAGATAGACTTTATTAATCCCCATAGGGAAATTATATATAACTCAAGTTTATTTAGCTTTTTCCCTAATATCAAGGACATCATTGTGTGGTGCTCTGGGATATTTATGTGAAACATTGTCCAACGTAAATTGGCGCAAAATGTGCTGTTGCGATTAGGAAGCAAAAGGGGGGAATATAATGTGCATGTACCACTGAAGCACTGTTGCGTCGGTGCATCTTTAGGCCCTTCACTGGGTGGGTGCACACCATCCTCCACGGCTCCCACAGCGGTTCTCAACATCAGAGTAACATCCCTGGAAACACCGCCTGCTTCACCGTGCTGTGATGCCCAGCTGAAGCTAAAAGTCGCCGTGGCTTTCTGTTTTACGGAACTGACTGAAATATGCACCAATCAGCCCCCTGCTGCCAAATCTGTCCTATTAAATGCACAGTTCCTTTCAAATAACCCTACACTGCTCAATGACGAAATAACAGAAGCCGATACAGATGATGTTTGTGTCACCAAGATCTGGCAGCGTGTGTGATCTTATCAGGTTTTTTTTATCAACTTTGTCCACCTGGCTAGAGCTAAGTCCACAAAGCCAAAGACTCCTGACATGGGGGTCGGCTAGCTGTAGTCCACAGAGATAGTCAGACATGCTCCCCACTATCACAGCATGCTGCAAGCTCCTTTGAACATCTGGCCTTTAAATGTCTGCAACCCTCACAATGGTCCTAGCCTGGCTACTTTGCTCCAAAACCAAATGCCTTTTAACTGAATTCTCTCCAATCCTTCACATGCAAAGTAATCATTCGGGGTGACTTCAACATGTGACTGCCTGCCTGCCAACATGTAGGGACGTGGACTGCCCCCTCCCCCAGCTCCTCATTCTCCTGAACTGTTCAAACCTCTGGCAGCATGTCAGCGGCCCCACTCGACATCGTGGCCACACCGTTGATCTCATCATGACTGATGGTGAATCATGTGGAAGCATCAACATCATAGACCTTGCCATCTCCGACCACAAGGCAGCAGCCATCGACCTGCCGTTGGCTGCTCCTGCAACCCAATGCCGTCAGATTTATTTAAGAAATAACTAACTCCATCAACACAAAGAACCTCTAGATCGCCAACTCCACCACTTTTATGTGTAGCAACATCCCCCCCCCCCAACATGATGGTCAATGTCTACATCAATTTGCTTACTGCTGCTCTTGACCTCGAACCTAGCTTTTTAAATAAAACAAAATTCCAAAATTCTCAACGGCCTTCTCACTCAAACCAGCTACCAGTTCTGTAGCTGCTGAGGGTCAATGTGACAAATCTGTCCTCTTTTTCAAAATAAATGACACCAGGCATAATGTAAGCTCTTCTAGTGCTCCACCCTCCCTTTCTGCACTAAAGTGTATATACAGTTAGTTCAAGGGAAGATCATGCATCTACAGTTATCTTGAGATAACTGTAGACGCAGCTTGAGAATGGGCAATGAGAGTCTCTGGGGTTACTCAATTAACCAGCTCACATGGTTTAAACAAAAGAAATACAGAGATGACACACATAACTCCAAACAGAGACATGTTTGATACTAACAAGGTATGTGAGTGACATACATGCAAAGTGTCTGGTACAGAAGTGGAAAATGTCCGGACAAGGACATTGATAAGTTACAGGATACGTGGCACTCCCAACACTGACAGACTTCACTTTGTCACTGTAGGGGAGTGTAGGGTTGGAGCCCGCCCGCTCACATGTGGTGTCCCTCAAGGCTCAGTCCTTGGCCCCATTTTCTTCCTCATATATCTCCTACAGCTTGGCCATATCATCAGTATCTATCAACAGTTATATCTCAAAGCCATCCCCAACCTCAACCTCCCCCCAGCCTTCACTGGCCTAAATACCTGCCTCGAGTAGATCAAAGCTTGGATGACAGACAACTTTTTCCAACTTAGTAGCAGCAAAACATAAATCCTCCTTGTCCGCACTCCTCACGAAACCCATAGTAACACCATAACCTCCCTCACCGTCGCTACCCTGTCATCTGTTGTTGCAAACCTTGTCTTACGACTAGGCTCAGTGAGCGCAACAAAGACAGAAGTCCTCACATGGTTAAAGGATAAAGCATGATAATAATAAGATGAGAGTATTATAAGAACATAACATGTCTTCTGTGTGAGTGTACTGTATGGATGATTGGAATGTGCTGATGTTGTAGGGTCTAACTACAACTTGGAGCTAAACATAAGACTAAACCCATAAGGCACAAGCAAAACTAAAGCACAAAACCAAAATACACCAAACCAAAAGCCACTCTGCCTGTGTGAGCAGAGAGATGATGGTTCACCTTTTGAAGCCTGCAGGTGTGCAATCCGAAGACCCCCTCAGCGCCACCCACTGGCCCCCTGCACAGATAGGCAACTAAGAGAACCAGCAGACAGAGGGAGCGTCTGTTAGATATCCTACCATCTCTGCAACATCGGCACACTGCCCTGCCCTAACCACCACTGATGCCGAGCTCATTCATGCATTTATCTCCGCAAGGAAGGATTACTGCGAAGGGCCCCCTGGTCAGCCTTCCAAACAAATCACTCCAAAAACTGCAATACGTCCAAAACAGCGCTGCCCGATTCATGAGGAGGCTTTGGAGCCATAACACCAGCCACCGCCACCCTGAAGTCCATTCACTGGCTACCAATCACACATTGCATTGACTACAAAATTGCCTTGCTCACCTACTAAGGTGCCCCCACCTTCATTCACTTCATACAGCTATACAAATTCCCTGGGGCCCTCAGATCTGCAAGCTGCGACTTGCCCTTCATCCCACTCACAAAACTCAAGACAACAGGAAACCATGCCATCTGTGCTGCTGCCCCCCGAATCTAGAGCTCCCTTCTGAACCACCTGATGGAGCTCCAAACCCTCATGAAAAGCTATCTCCAAGATATTGTTCTTACTGTTAGAAATCCAGTTTCAACTATTGGTGTGTGTGTGCGCTTCAACCATATTGACTCATGTCCTCACCCCAAACAACTAGTAACATTCCCAGCAATGGTACAAAGGGCCTGGATATGCTCAACAACAACGAGTAAAGGCTTTTTTCAACTAATGCGTGGCTGCTCTTTTTCTTTCTCCGTCAAACACAAAAGTCAGGGTTAGTAAAGTAACCGTTGATGACAAAATCCGGTATCTATTTGTCTTGTAAATTAGATTTGAATGGTAGACGTGCCATGTCTATTCATCATGGTTGCACCAGTACATTCACTTATATAATAGGGTTCCTCCGATGAGCAAATGGTGGAAATGAACACATTTATAATCTCAATCACTAACGTCGTAATAGAGCCTGCGTCCGACTTTAAAAAGGGCCACGGTGCATGCCTATCTTTTAAACGCTGGCCCAAAGACACACAGCGGCGTGTCTCGGTTTGCATGAAGTTTACATTGTGCTGAGGGATGAGCCTGCAGCGCCACCTGTCACAAGCAGAAGGCTCGATGCACATATTATGTCTCTCTTGCGTGAGTAGTGAGTCACTTCTTGTGTGGTTTTAAGGTCCTTGGTAAGCGGCAAGGTAGGGATGCTGTAAATAAACCACAAGCATGACACACGCGCAAGGCCTATTCATAACACATGTGGCATGGGTAGGCTTGGTACTGTTGACAAGATCATCATTTTATTTTGTGGACTAATGCTGCACTTTTTGTAATGCTGCACTAATCAACGCGCGGCAGTGAGCGGCGCCCATTCTAACCCGATATGATAAATAATGCAAATGTAGCACCCTCTGGAAATGCCAGACAAAATGGTAGGTAGCAGAGATGGAGGGAGAGAGGGAGAGGGCGAAGGAACAGAGGGGGAGAGGACGAGAGAATGAGAGCTGGCGTAACCGACTGATTGTTGTGCTGTCAAATTGATTTGCATGAAAAAGGGGTGGCCTAATTGCAGCACTTAGCTGCAACGTTCAGATAATACAGAGCAGGATTACTTAAGGACACGGAGGGGCTTTCATTAAGAGGAAGGATTTCCTGGGTGTCTTTGAGAGACACTCCAACAACTTCTATCTCACAAGGGGCCCTTCTGCCACAGCATTTCGCCGTGTCTCGCATGCCATATTCATCATGGGACACGCAGACAAACTGCAGTCTGAGCGCTCTGACCAGACATGTTAGTCTTGACAACCATATTTCTAATCTAAAGCCCTGGTGTGTTTTTGTTTGTTGGAAAGTAGAGTTTGCTGCTCTGTACAGTGTTGGGATAGTGATGTCATGGTGTGAACCTAAAGCGGTCAAACACCTTCATTTGGTTTTTTCCAATACATGTTGGATGCTTTAAATGAGGCAACACTGCTGATGAAATATGTGGCGTTGGGGCTGTTAAAGGCTTGACTCAGTTTGCTTAGAACAGGTTAATTGATGTCGAGCTATAGATCAGCCATTCTTTTTGTTCAACTCAGCTCCTCTCACAGTGTAGGCACTCACCGAAAGAGTTGGCAAGCCTTTGACATTCATTATATTTGAAAAGAGTGTTTAGCAGCTCCAACAGCCATATCTTGGTTTGTCCAACACAAGCACATACGAGTTGATCTGGCTAGCTAGTTTTTTCCACCGGTGCCCCCAAGTTTTGATTTTGCCTTTTACACGCTGCTGCGCATGCTCACAGAATTGGGGAATTAGGAATTAGAATTCCGAGCGAAGACGGCGGCTGCGTTTTAGGCAGGTCAATGATTCTGAATTCTGAGCAATATTTCAATATATCACAAGGGTAAAGGTGGGGGTGTTTTTTAAACTGATTGGAATGCAGCCTAAGCAGTCACATCTGAATCTAAATGAATCGTATGAATTCAGACTGTGAACTGAACACAAATGTGACTTTTTCCCACTATGCCTGTCCAATGCAACCGGTGGCTTGAAGCCATTTCCACAGTTCGATCCAAAATTCACCACCGTGCTCATGACCAGGACAATTAACATTCAAGAATTCTCACTGTGCCTCCCAGTTCCTGCACAGAATTCAAAGTTGTGGATTAGTTCCTTTCTGGGCACTGTTGGCGAAATCTGCCCAGCCAGGGGAGTTTGTATGCTCTTCTTAGTGTTGGACAACACAAAAATACAGCTGTTGGAGAATGGATGTCAATAGTTTGCCAACTGCCCAATTTCAGAATCAGCGTACACCATGAGAAGGGGTGATTTGAACAAACATCATGGCTGAATTACATCTGGACATTGTCAACAACTAACCTGGGGTCTTGGAAAACCGTCCAAATTCTTTAAGTATGCTTTGCTTGAACATTTGCAACCAGCCAATGGGAGATTTTAATCCAGAACGTTTCAGATCAACCAAATTCTTTAGTCCACCCTTATCCTTATAAAGAGTAGTGAAGGCTCAATAAGGTATATTGTATCTAGAATTCATATACATTCGTCCACATAATAGAGTTCATGTCTGTTTCCCCGCTGGCTTTCCTATAGATTGAGCCATGTCCTTTTGGGTAGATTAGATGGAAGCTCTGCAATATGCTTTTTGTCCTTTTACATTTTCCAATATCCTTCTTTTCTCACTCCCCGTTCTCTACACCCCAGCCTCCCATTATTGTTCCTCTACTTTTAATTCCCATCTCCCATCACCACCTCTCCACTGTCTCGGTATGATTATCCCTCCAGCTGCAACAAGTGTGTCTCTTGTGATGGTAGGCAGGCACACGGTGTTGGTCCTAATGAAGCCAACATGAGCAGCCCAGAGCCTCGGGCTGGAGGAAGTCTGGTGTTTTACTTTACCCTGAGATTGGCTAACAAGTCCACCACATTGAACAATGTATGGAGGAATAGGCACCCGGGGTTTTTAATGAATCGTGTCCTGAAAGCCTTTGCACAAAAGAAAGCTAATCTATAAAAAGTGAGAGAAATAAAAAAAGGCAGAGAAGTGCTTTTAGCCGTAAAAAGGCACATTTCCTCTTTTTGTTCTGTCCGTGATCGAGGTAATTCTGCACATTTGCACTGAAAACACCACTAATGTCTTTTGCTTGTGCGAATGAATGAGAAAGAAAAGGTCTCAAGGTCCCTATTACAAGCCTCTTATGTCAATCATTTTTATACAGAGTATTCATCTATTTCCATTCCTCCTTTCCTCCCTTTAGATCCTTAAGAAAACTGGACATAAAAGCAGAGATGCTATTAAAGCTAGCTTAACTCCTCTTGCCAGGTGTTCCTCAGACTTTCTGGAAAAGTCATACATTTCTAAAGCATTCTTTTCGATCTGCTTATCCAGAAGCCTTCATTTTATTTTGCGATCAAGGATAGTCCACAGCAAGCATGCCTTAATCACTGCAGCCCAATGGCACACACCAAGGCCAGGGAGTCAAGTATGTTTCATTTTCATTTATTTTTGCCTGTGAAAGTCTCATGAGGTTTTCCACTGTCTCATGACGGTTATGATTGAAGTAATTTCTTACAGTTTCCGTATATCTGACCACAGTGCTGCAGTTTATCTACAGTTTGGCTTTATAGCTGCTTTGTACAAATTAACCCCATAGTGTAGCTAAAATTGTTTAAATTATTGAGCTCCTAGAGACTTATTTGCCTATGGAAATGCCTTGGGCAAACACAAATTAAGTATTATCATCCCAGAAACATTTTCTACAATCCATATTATAAAACATTCAGCATCAAAAATGTAAATGCTGTTTGTTTGGGTGGTGGTGTTACAGCCTCTACTTCAAAGCAGGGGAGGTGGTGGAGGTGGTGCTGGTGGTGCTGGTGGTGGTAACTGCCTGTTGTGTAATGAGAGAGTGAGCTGTCAGAGACACGCGTGTAATGGTTCCCTCGCTGGGTGCCCCGTCCAGGCCCTGTGGGAGCACGGCAGAGATGAACCATTTCTTTCAAGCCTTCTCCTCTCCTGTTTCCCCTGCCCCCCAACCCCTCTCTCTCTCTCTCTCTCTGTCTCTGTCTCTGTCTCTCTCTCTGTCTCTCTCTCTCTCTCTCTCTCTCTCTCTCTCTCT
>OMKQ01094944.1:0-12320 GCA_900302335.1 Phycis phycis
GTTACCTCATTAGACCACACAGTATTAGAGCTAACATTATTACCTCATTAGACCACACAGTACTAGAGCTAACTATTACCTCATTAGACTACACTGTATTAGAGCTAACATTGTTACCTCATTAGAACACACAGTACTAGAGCTAACATTATTACCTCATTAGACCACACAGTACTAGAGCTAACCTTATTACCTCATTAGACCACACAGTATTAGAGCGAACATTATTACCTCATTCGACCACACAGTATTAGAGCTAACATTATTACCTCATTAGAACACACAGTACTAGAGCTAACCTTATTACCTCATTAGACCACACAGTATTAGAGCTAACCTTATTACCTCAATGGACTTGACACAGTATAAGAGCCAACACCAGTACTGGCTGGTTCCTGCTCACACACACAAACACTCAAAACAACACCAGGTATGGTTCAACTCAACTGACCAGACCCTATATGTGTGATACAACTGTATAGAATTTCCTTTGTCCCACTGATGCCTTGTGCACCACCTCCAGAGCGTTCTGTGGAGGTGCTGGTACTCTTCGAGTGATTCCTAGCCTAGAAACCACGTTACCAGAGGCAAGCATTGAGAGGACCTCCATCCCTTACACCGCAGAGACAGCCAGAAAAACAACAAGAAAGGATAAGCATCTGTACATTCAAGGGATAAGATTATACTCATTCAATATTGTTTCATTCAAATCAGATTTATGTCTAAATATCTCAAAATATAATTGGATTTGAACCGGAACAGCAACAACAAAAACATTCCTAACAGTATAAAGTCAATCCACTTTGGCCATGCTGAACACCGATTTAATGACGTGACGTCGCTGCCCGAGCATCTTCTTCCAACTGCCAAACCACGTCCGCGCGCCGCGAGGCTGGCCCACCCCTCACCAGCAAGCTATCCTGAGGTTCCTACAGGAAGCGTTCATCCCGACTCAAACATCTCCCGGTCCAAACTCAACATCCCGCAGACAGTGAGAGAGGGCTCCACTGGAGGCCTGTGCTGAGATCCAGCATCGGGGTGCGGAAGTCCTTCAGCTCCCCGATGCGTGACCGGACCCCATCAAACGGGACGATGATTGACAGCCCGGGAGAGTTAGAAACAGAAGGGCTGTGACACCTGCTCCCACTCCCAGCCATTGGAAGACGATACAATCTCAGCTCCCCGGTCGCGGCCAAGAACGGAATCGCTCATGCGCCCTATATAGCCCCCCTCCCCCCCGCTGACGTGTTACATAGCGAGCGGTTGCTTTGAGTAAAGTGCATTTTATGAAACGCGTGTCATCGTGAACGCGGCCTGGGGTCACGTTAAACGTACTGTAAAGTGCTTGATTAAGGTGGATATTTATGCGCATCTAAAATGTGGTTCTGATGCGGGCGTACGGGACAACCCTGTTGATCAACGGCCGTCATCAGAGGACCTGACAGGGTGAGTTGCGAGGTGTTTTGCCGGCCGATCATACCCCCGTCTCGCCTCGAGCCGACAGCGCTCTGTACATCTCAATCTTTCGGCTTTCGGCAGAGAGAGGCTTTCTTACCTTCAAGGCGCGGCTCTCTATTCCCCGTTTATTCGTGAAATGAGAACGATAAAAACAAACCCTGAGCAGCTTCGTGATTAAGAAAGAAATGAAGAAATACCGGCCATGCCGTCTCATTTAATCTAATATTAGCAGCGCTTCATCTTGCATCGTGTTAATATTTAAAGGTGAGTACAGTCTTAAGCGAGAACGCGGGGGACAGATTTGGGAGTGAACGCCTCTGCGATACACATGAACAAGAGGATACAACAAGTCCTAAAATGGCAGAGTGAGAGTGCGGTGGAGATGGAGATGTTTTTGTTGATTATCAGCCGCTAGATATTGTTTCAAGCATGCTGTGTTTCTGGCTGCACGTTTGTTATGAAAGGCATAGCCTTGGTGTCGCCTTCTGTCAACGTTATTCATTCACTCATGTGCATTTATCTGCAATATATTATGACCATATATTCAACTCCCACCGCCCACACGTCAACGCAAACACCGGGAGACAAACAACATAACACCCACTGGACAAATGGAATTATGTTCCTTACATCGGGCCTGGGTGCTAATTGAAACCGGGCCATTTTTCTCAACATGGTTATTTCGCAACATAGTGAATTGCCTCAAATTGTAGTAATTTAATTTTGGGACTTTGTGTTCCCGCGACAATGACCATAGCAGGACAGGACACAGCAGCTAGGCTTTGGTCACGTTTAATTAAGCAAATGTTGACCCATGTTCCAGAATAATGAGAAGCTGTTCCAAACACACTGCATCATTTGTGTTGAGGCTGTTCTTTGCAACAACAAAGCAATCATTGGTATGTTCTTTTAAGAAAATAATTCTATGCAATGTGTTGGCAATGCATTGCCCACTCTCCAGCCTAAAGGTGTACTGGCCCCCCTCCTGCACCCCTTACTCAGTAAAGGGTGCAGTAGTGTATGGAGTGTAATATGAACAGCAGGCAGCATTGTGGAGTGTGTGGGTGCTGGTTAAGGGAGCCTCAGCTGGCCACAGTTATGCTGATTAGGCTCAGGGGCTATCTGAGGCCACTCAGATAGCCCACGTACTCCACCAAGTAAAATGTAAAATGTTGCAATGTGTAGCAATGTAAGGCTAATTGTTATCAGTGGGAAAGCAAGACAATCATGTTTGAACAAAAAAAACACATGACAAGATCAAACAACTATCTCTTCATGCACATCGATAAATAACAACAGAAATAGCGGCTGTCTTTGTTTCGCTTCTCGGGAAATGCGCAACTGTATTCTGTTACAGGTCATTTGACCTCAAACCAAAGTAAAAATCCGAGCTGTGGTAATAGTGTGGGTGGCATTTTACAGGCGCTACGCCGTATTCACTGCATTGTGTTTGTTTGGGACTATTTGTCACGGGAAATCAGGACAAATAGTCAGAACCCCTAAGTCATGTTTGTTGACCTTTCGGAGGAGGCACGTGGAGGATGACATTCCGGAGAGATCGAGGCCTGAGTCACCTGACCTCTCCGTCGCCACCTCAGCCGGCAGAGACGCACGTTCGCCTCGCAGGGAAGAACGCTTTGAGCTCACACGCCATCACACTAAAATCCCCGGCAAGCCCTGTACTCGCTCCATTGTGGGCAGGAGTTATCCTTCTATCTTTACCGTTATTAACTGTCATCTGTTTGTTTGTGTGTGTGTGTGTGTGTGTGTGTGTGTGTGTGTTTGTGAGCGTGGAAATTCGCCTAAAATGAATACGCAAATGAAGCTCGACAAGCTGTGAGAGCAAATAGGCCTACAAGCAATTTCTGGTGAGAATGCAGCATGGCAAATGATGGGACGTGCACACACACACACAGGAACGCCAAAGCACACGTCTTACAGAAGGAGACAGCTTCTGACGTCTAGTTGTGTTGTACACCGAAATGGGTACGACTGAAACATGTTAATTCACACCAAGTTTGTGGTGTCCAGATATTTGTGTGTGTGTGTGTGTGTGTGTGTGTGTGTGTGTGTGTGTGTGTGTGTGTGTGTGTGTGTGTGTGTGTGTGTGTGAATGTCCCGTTAACCCTCTGTTGATGTTATCTCATCAGCAGTCACTGAGGCCAACACTGGAGATATCTTGCCCTCCTCATAAGAGAGGATTCTTTTGTCCTAAACCTGGCCACTATCTACCTGCCTGAACACGATATATATATGGCGATATATAATTTTCCACCGCACAAGCTGTCTCTTCATTTCTTCGTAAACTTCAACCACACCTTGGGAACACCATTGAACAGCCCGTAACACAGGTCAGTATTTGTTTGAGTCTGCAGAACATCCACCGCTGTCTCTCCCCACTGCTCGCCGTCGGTAGAGATTCAAGCTGGCAGTACATTTTAAAGGGAGGCACTTCAAAACAAAGCTGTAAAGAAATAAAATGTCTGTCAGATAGCGGTGCATCAGTCAAAGGCCTGTACAGTCACAACCACTGGGGCTCTGCTTGTTTGGCTGCATGCCAGACAGGGGTTTGCAAGTCCAGGTGTGGAAGTTGGTAAAAATCTAAACTCAAGACCAACAAAGACAAACGCAATGCAAGGAACATGTTGCCAATGACCGCTGAGGAGAAACGTGAAGAGGGGAGTAGAAGATACAGAAAAAAGAAACTACAACAGAATATGCCAACTGGTTAATACTGCTGTCGTGCTATTTACCAGTTGGCATATTCTATGGTTTGTTAAGGCCACTAGTTGAAGTGGGTGAACACTAAGGAGCTCTGCTTGCAGTCGGAACACACTGAACATTTTACAGGACATGACATTGACTTATCGAGCGTTTATCCAAAGGCACCTCTTGGTATGACAGAAGAATCCTCACCGGCAATCATCACAATATTGGAGATGTGTTGCAGAGAGCAGCACAGGACAGGCTACCTATTGGAGGAAAAACAATTTATGGAACAAAATACGGGACCAAGTTCGTCACATATCCGGGCGTTTTTTAGCACATGCACACACACAGATTATATTCCATTTATTTCGCTGACGCTGTTGTCCAAAGCAACTTACAATAAGTGCATTCAACCAGGAAGATACAACCCAAAAAGTGCAGGAATCATGCAAGTACATACACTTAATCAAATGAGCCAACTGCTTCAGGTGGTACATTTTAGAAACAAGCAATAGAGAGTTGCTGTTTTATTTTTTCATTGGCCAAGATGCAGTCTGAACAGATGAGGTTTCAGTCTGCACATACGCACGCACACATACACACACACATACACACACACACACACACACACACACACACACACACACACACACATACACACACACATACTTTGTTCTCCATTTCAGAACATTCTGTAGGCTTTCTTGGGGAAGGAGTACATAGAACAGATGCTCTTTCGAATGCCTTTAAATGGAGTATGGCATAACAACCACTCCTTGCTTGTTCCCAGCTGTCCCCATTTACCAAATGTGTGTATATGTCTTTGCGGGAAAGAGAGCCAGCTAATGGTGCTACATTTTTGCCTTATTGTATCCAAATTTCACTTTTGAAACATACCGTACTGTATTCGGATTTCACTTTCCATACATGTCCATATCTTTGTAGGGCAACATCAGGCCATACATAGGCTACTGTATATACCTTCCTTTAATAGTCGGACATCACAGAAGGCCTGTCATAACACTCTCATTCTCCTTGCTATGAATCATATTCATGTCTGTGGTTTATATACAAAAAATAGTTTATTATAGTTTATCTTCCATGTCATACGTTTTCATGTTGGTGTTTCAGACTTCAGGTGGGATTCGAGAAGAGACGTGAGACGTGTCGACAGACTTCATGTGATATTAATCATTCCTGGCATCACTTCATTCTCATTCAACTCGATTGAGGAAATGTTTGCTTGACCTCGCTCACACAGACCCTGAGCTGTTAACCAATTATCTCCTTCTGTGTGTAATTATCAATATGCAAGGAACAAATTTAATATTGATTACCATATGTTAACTCGGGACTCAAGTTTAATTAAAACAAATATTAATCACTTGCTAGTACATCAGCAAAATCCATTTGGCCTTAATAAAAAGTACACAGACAGCTCACCTAATCAAAGAAAATCCAAGTCAAAGTTTACGTGTGACAATTAAAACTGCATATAAACTGGCCTCTCTTTTTTCTTTCTTCTCAATTCAGGCATCCAGAAAGTTGGATTAAAAGCGTTCACATGACATTTTGGATTGCTTTGCCCTTGAAAGGGAAATATAATTCACATTTCAGCTCTGCATCTTTTCTTGCCCTTGTCTTAAGATATTGCTTCATAAACCATCTGGATGTTGAAAGTGATGCTGCTGTGTTTGTCAAAGCCCTTGCATGGTGGTAAGAGGAGAGTGGATATGTGGAACTCACACCTAATCCCCACTTAAACGTCTTATCCCTGAGAAAACTGCGCGCTGTTTGGATTTGTCGCATCAAGATGGAGTCATGATGTCTCATGCTTTGTTGTGTAAGAATGACTTTGTATTTAGACAGTCTTCATGTTGGATGAACCTGTGACATGTGACATATTTTCAACCTGGTTATATTCCTGACAACGCTTGAAGGCTACTGCAACAAGCATTTTGTATTATCATGTGTTCAAAGTGCTTTTTTTTCTAATTTATCTAATTATGATTATAGTTACTTTCCATTGAAGTCTTTTTGACATTAAAACACATCACCGGTGTGTGTCACGGATTGAAGGGTGGGCTGGACTGGTTTGTTTTGATGAATGCAGCTCACAACAGCATTTGTTCAAGTGTGAGTCAACATTGTGCTGTCTCTGCTGAGGGAGTCTCTGGGAGTTACAGCCCAACCAGCGATATGATCAAACACAAGGTTAATGAGAGTTTGATGGACGCATATGCCTTTTGCACAGTGGTGGTAGTGCACACATCATAATGGGGGGAGATGAGTAAATGGAGTGAGTCCAATGGCAAACAGACACAAAACCATTGGGGCTTCTGCTCCCCATCCACCATTAGCGTGCCTTAAAGACCTTTCCGATTGCAGCCATATTGCACGGAATGGGAGCGAGCAACATGTCCACTTTACTGCTCAAATGCCTTTGTATGCATCCGCCCTTAGAAATAGTTCTTTGTCTCCTGGTGTTGTTCAAGCCGTTTCGAACAGAATGAAATGACAGGAGATAGTTAAATAAAATGGAGTGGATATGGAGCACTGACTGATGACGCGTACAGGGTTTCCGTTTCATCTGCATGTGTGCAGAAGTTTTATGTCGTTTTATGTCGACTTTTATGTCATATTTTATGTGATGGTGCCGGCACTTCAAATCCCATCTTTCAGTCAAACATGCGTTTACAACCAAAGCGCCCATCCACTTTTGCACGCAAACATTCTTTTTCTGAGTGAAAAAAAAGAAGCTTACATTGGAATTGATGAACACACACATCTTTGAAAAGTCCCTCTCTGCGTATATGCTGATGCTGTTGGCCACAGGTGCGGTCCCAGAGAGAGAGAGATAGAAGCTTCGACGTGAACCGCTGACCCCCAGAGCAGACGTTCCCTGCTTTACGCTTAAAACACTGTCAATAGTAATTACTGAGAAGGCTTATCTGGAGCCCCTGCATCACTGTCCTCCCCAGGAAACAGCATTAGTGGAATCTGTCTGCCAATTGATTCAAGCACACACCATCATCAATAATTTAAGTGGAACAGTGTGAACATCATTTCATAGACCTGACACTTTAACGCTTAGCCTTAAATGGACTGCTACTTACAAAGTTGAAACATGTGGCTGGCAACACATGTGCATCCTTCCATCACTGGACAATTGCGTAACTGGTACCCTCAAATCAGGATAAAATCAGGCTAAACCATACAAACACAGAGAGAAGGCCCATGCGGGCAATACAAAGCAAAATGTATTAACCCTAACCTGGCATAGCTACATCTGTGAAATAAGAAACTGTGAAAACAATGAAATAACTAATAATGATAAATAATGATAAATTGTGTTGTTTTTTTTTGCCTAAACCTAACCTAACCTAATCTTCCCACCACGTCACCTGACTTCCTAAAGGCTGAAGACAAACATCTGCTGTGTGCCACACAACCAGGGGACAAAGTCCCACAATCCACCCGAGGCAGTGACTTGTTCACTTCCACACACGTCCCTGTGTGGTGACAGATTTCCAATACGAACCGCACAACATAAATGAATAATTATGAAATGACGCACGTCTTTCCCAAATGAATAACATGGAAAAGTTACACAAACACATTAAAGTTATGAATTGCCACCTGGCTCCTAAAGGACGAAGACTGCTGTTAAGAAGTCTTCACGTTGGCCTCCCTTGGATGGTGGGCAACGTCTTGGAACAACTGATATAAGCGGACATCTTTAAGTTAATCAGTTATGTTTTATGAATACCTGCCGTTTTGTTTCCTACTGCATAGGTTCTTGTGAAAACAGGTACTGATGTGATCTGTGGTAAAAATAACCTACATATTTATATACATAAATTGCACCTCCCATTGTAGGGCCTGGATTGGCCCATTGTAGCCCACATTCTTGGAAAATGTGTAAAATATTAGATGGAACCCACTTTGTTTAAAATGGCTTTCGCATTTCATATTTGATTAATTATGCTAGAATGTTTATGACTATGACTGTATAAATTACTTTTGGACGTATGCAATCTGCTGGGCTATAATCATTGAATAAATATTTGTAGTAATTTCCCTGGCATATATATGACATCTCTGTGGTTAGGTTGCCTGCTGTGATGCTTTCAAGTAAGATGAAGAATTGTAAAATGTTTGCATATTGAACAGAAGGCCTATATGTGGGTTCTCCAAAGAATATCAGTTAAAAGGGACAGCGAGCATACATTAAGCCAATATACAGTATATCTGACCCATATTTCAGAATTCAAAGCGTAAGAAAAAAATATAGATCATACTTATTTGTAATGTGTAGGTTTTATCTGGCTCCATGGCATATAAATTGCATCATCTGGGGCATTAGATCGATGTGTCACATCGTAAGTAACTAGACGGTATGCTAAATGTTTATTGGCCTTTTTAAACATACAATTTTGAAAATTGCGTACAGTCAATTACCGAGACGTGGAAATTCAAACGGGTAAAATTAGCCCTCTGTAAATTCGCCATTACTGAAACACCACTTGAGTGCCATCAACTCCTATGGGGCCGGCATTAATCCCGGAGATCGACTTTTTTTTCCCAACCCCTGCATATGCAGAGCAAGGCAATCTATCAGCCGACCACCTCGTCACTCCGAAAGAAGGGAAAGCCGTCGATAATTACCTCCCCGGTTAGTGACTCGTGTGCCAAAGGCCCTGCCGGGGTGATCCATCCCACTTCACATCAAACTCAATGCAACATAAACCACTTTTCATTTCTTCATTTGTTTTTCCTTGTGATTTGTGGCGCTGCGGCGCGCTCTCTCTGTGTGTGTGTGTGTGACAGTGACAGAGTCAGGTGCTGCCTGCTAACCGTCACGCTGCCGACTCATCGCCCCGCACGCCGCCATCTGTCGCCGCCAGCACGGGACGTTGAGTCGAGCGCTTTCTCCAAACACCCAGGAAGGAAACAAAATGTCTAAGAACGCCGTTGTGACCAAGAGTGTACGCGCGTGCACCGACGATGCCTGAGTGTGTACGTTGTGTACCGACGACACGGTGTGTACGTTGTGTACCGACGACACGGTGTGTACGTTGTGTAACAGCATCCTATACGTTTTCTCACCGCATGTCTGTTTGCGACCCAGTTGATTGATTTGGGCTGAGTGGCCCTGGGGGTAGGGGGGTGACATGCTATGCTCTCCATCATCGGGGTCATTCACCCATTAGTGAAGGAATTGCCTCCTGGGTCTTTAGGGAGGTGGGGAGCTTGGCAGCAGCCAATCATGCTAACTAATGGATAAAAGTGAACCAATGCGTGAAGAGATCCCATTTTGGCCGTTGATTGGGCCAATCGGCCGCCACTGTGGGGGTGACGGGCTGAAATGTTAATGGGCTCAGATGGTGGGAGATAACACGCCGTCGAGGGAGACGCCGGCATTCTTTATCGGGGAGGACAAATGCAGCGCAGTTGGAAGGACCTCGGCGTAGTCAACAATTGTTGGGAGAGAGAGACGGAGCGAGGGCCAATCGGATCCCTCGGTGCCCCGAGTGCTGAGAGCCTGGAACTAGATGGAGTATAATGACCAAGCTGTTAGAGCGCAATTATACAATGCCCCACCGTAGGAAGGCTAGTTAAAGCACTTAATGAGCGACTGGGACAAAACGGCTCGTGCTCAAGACCCTACCATGGGTGAGCTGGGTGAGGCTCAATCATGGATGTTTAAGATTATTATGGAATACTTTGGAATAAATTGGAGAAAAAAACACA
This sequence comes from Phycis phycis, assembly GCA_900302335.1. NCBI lineage: Eukaryota > Metazoa > Chordata > Actinopteri > Gadiformes > Phycidae > Phycis > Phycis phycis. The sequence continues at coordinate 9,922 of OMKQ01094944.1, forward strand.
GCAGCCGCAAAAAATAAATGTAATTTGTCCTTGAAATAATTTTTTATTGTAATGGAAAGTTTAAAAAAGCTGAAAACAGAAAACAGCTCAATGTAGATGCTGATGATGTTTACGCTGTGTTATTTAACAGCTCAGGTTGTCAACTAAACCTAAATTCTAACAGAGCTGTGTTAATGTGTGTCCTGATCACAGTGTACCTCGTTGGTAGATACTGTGATTAATTAAAGGTGCTTTAGGTAAGATTTCAGAGCTATAATTTGAGTGTAATTTGTTAGAAATGCCACAGCCATCCATCAGCTGCAAGTGAGTGATCTATTTGTAGTTGAATGTGCCTGCCTTTCTGTGATCATTCATATTTTAAACAACTCCTTGCTAATTTCTGACCAATCAGGACCTCTCATCCCTGAGTGGCTCAGGGTATCCATCTTGCCTGTCACGCGGCCATGAATACAACGCTTCTCAATGGAGGGGAAATGTAGGGAGGGAAGGAGGGGACTCATTTTGGGGTTGTTTTGTTTTCAAATTGCGCTCTGCTGCTCTCTCTCTCGCTCTTCGTTATTCTCAACTGTCTTTCTTACAGCAGCTTTGAATGGTGGCCATCCACTTGCATTTCAGTCATTTTGTTGAGTGTTCCCTGTCATTCTTCCCCTGTCCACTGTTGGAGTGACATATGCAGATGAGGCAGTTTATTAGCTAAGTAACAGTTACATTAGTCTTAAGGACAGATTATGTTAAGGACAGTTAGAGTTCACTGCTGTGTTTCATCTCATAAATAAAGACCTGGGAACTTTAAAGAGCTTACAAGGCTTTACAATTGATTTGTGCTCAAGGCAGGTATTGGAAACAATATTTGTACAGACCTGTGAGTGGAGGAGCAGTGCTGAGCTGATTTAGTTATTAACAAAAACATAACGACAGAGCACAGTGGGAGGGTTTTGTTCGAAGATTACTATTTAATTGATGTTTCTCTTAAGTACACACAACAATGTTACGTAACTGCCAAAGGCTGTTAAATAATTAAATCAATAAAGGTTTCACCTTCAACAAGCTCGACAGGGATGGAGTTTAGTTTTCTTCGAAACGATTCAGAATCTGTGTTAAACCAGAAAATCTCCCTGATTCATTGTTCAGAGTTCAGTAATTGCAACTTAACTATTTAAACACAACTATTTAAAATGAACTGACCTCTGTTTCATTGTGGAGTAGGTGAATGTTCAACGCATATGTGCCTGTGTGTGTCTGTGTGTGTGTGTGTGTGTGTGTGTGTGTGTGTGTGTGTGTGTGTTTGTGTGCGTGTTTGTGTGCGTGTGCTGAAGGACCGCTACAGTGCAGAAAGCCAGAGGGTCTCTCTCGGTGACCTGGGCCCTCTAGAGCGTGCTGGCCCTTACTCGTCCTCTAGTCCTCTGGAACAATGGGAAGGGTAATGGCCTCCCTGAGGCCTCCTCATTTAGCCTGATTGCACTGCCAGCATTAGCCCAGCCTTGCTATAAAACAATTAGCTCCATTTATCAACCTTACGCCCGCTATGTTGGAGATGAAGGGACTAAAGGTAGGAACGGGAGGTAGAGAAGAAAGGTGTGTTGGGAGTGGGGACCCATGCTATTGGGATGATGGATGGGGATGGGAGTGGGAGAGAAAGTGATGCAATAAAGCTGAATTCATTCATTGCTGACCACTAGAGGGCAACCGGAAGTTCACGATGGCAATCGGCCAAGCGTGCAATTGTAAACTTCTATGGAAGACTTGAAGCAATGCTTTGTGCTCTTGTCGAGTGGGATATTGTGAATGGCTCACTTTAGATCTCCGCTCATATTGTGTGGAATCTTGTAAATGACTCACTTTGCACTTTGCCCCGTCATCCTCCACTACGCTGAGACTATATTATAATATTTTATTAGTGGGCCTTGCTTGAGTTGCTTTAAAACAGTAGGCTCCACAGATGTTTAAATTTTAGATGTTTCATATCATATCAGAACAGGCATGAACCAATACGAATCACAAATGAATTACGCCACAGCGCGAGCAGCAATAGCAGAAAACACGTATTTACCAAGCATTCCTTCATTACATGCTTATCTCACGTGGCGCTGGCCAACAGGCACACACACACCTTCACGCAGCCCCGGATAAAAGTGTTGGGTGGAAAAGCAGGCATGAGTAGCAGGGTGGATGAAAAGTGTAAATAAAAATAAACATGTCACTAAAGATAAATAGCAGGTCTAAACCACCTTTCTGCAGAAACCCCAGGAGAAATCTATAACACAGCTGTTAAGAGCTGAAGGAGAGTAGTAGAGGTTTTAGTTCCCTTCTACCCCTTCATTTGTCTTCTGTAATATAGTGTGCCTGTAGTTTCTCAGAAACATTGTCAAGTTCCAGCAAACATCGCTCATCGGCAGCGA
>OMKQ01094953.1:0-13513 GCA_900302335.1 Phycis phycis
AGGACAGGACCAGGCTGAGGGGGGACAGGACCAGGCTGAGGGGGGACAGGACCAGTCTGAGGGGGGACAGGACCAGACTGAGGGGGGACAGGACCAGTCTGAGGCAACACACTCGTGTGCCACGTGTGTTTAAAGCCGGTTGTTTCCACGCTAGAAGGTAACTTTGTCTGGCTGCTGGTCGCCATCGTCATACCAACCGCTTGGAGACACTGTATTTTCAACACCACAGTACTTGATAAACGCATGCATTTCACAAAAAAAAAAAAAAAAAAAAAATATATATAAAACGTGTACTTACTTGCCGTTGAAACCAACCAAACTATGGAGGCCGTCTGCTCACTGAGCCTCGGGTTATAAACAGCCTCAAAACTTGGCAAAAAAAAGTTACAAAGACGCGGTAAAGTACAGAGAAGCGGAGCGCTGGTCCCGTTTGGAGACACAAAGAGAAGAGTCTCAGCTCCAGTGACTCTCTCTTCAGGAACGATCCCTTCTTTATTTTGACGCCCAGAGTACTACGAGCTACTCCTCCTTGTTCCAGGATACTCCCTCCCTCCTCCCTCCTCCCTCCTCCCCCCCGGGGAGACCCGCCTCAGGTGGTCCTCACACAGCTCGACGGTTCGGACCGAATTCATTCATCAAATATCACAACGTGTCCGATGAACAACATTAATTGCATTGCTGAATGTAATGGAAGTGGAATAAGAAAGACTAAGACTAACGTGCTGAGAACACACGTGGTGGGCCTGACTGGTGTGAGCGGTCACACGTGAGGTGGTCTTACTGTCTTACAAGACCCCCACTGTCACGTTTAACGTTAACAACTGCAGAACTCACAGCCTGTCGGTGTTTTTTTTTTTTTACACACAATTTAAGGCTGAAGCACGACGTCATCTTTTCTGTTAGGAGTCGACTTCTCACAGAGTAGAAACGTGGCAGACTGTTTCTCTGACTGACGGGGGTCTGACTGCTGCATTCAATCACGCTGCTGCGTCTCATTTAACACACACGTGACACAGATCAAACGTTACCAATACGTATGGTAATGATGATAATAATAATCATAATGACAATTATTATTATTGTTATTATTATTATGTACTGTATTTATTATTGTTGTTATTATTATTATTATTATTATTATTATTATTATTATTATTATTATTATATTACTGTATTTATTATTATTAACACTATTACTATTATCAGTATTACCAGTAAATTCCCATCACCAGCAAATTCCTTATTTACTGTTTTTTGCACTGTCAATACTCTACTGTTTACTACTATCTATTTATGCGACTTATGCTGCTATTCATACCTCATGTAACAGTAGATTGCGACATCGCACATTGCATATTTATTTTTACTACTTGCATTGTCTGTTTTTTTATCTTTCTATCTTATCTGTAGGCATGTTTACTTTAGTTTTAGTATTAGGAATGTCTTGTCCTGCCTGTCGTGCCTGTGCACTTCATCTGTCTCACCGTGGGAGGGTGAGACACGTCCTCTCGGTCCCTTTGTATGTTTTGTCATGTGAAGGACTTGACAATAAAGCTACTCTGACTTTGACTTTGTGACGTTCACAGTTACGCGGACACGGAGATCACCAACACACGGTCGTTATCACACACACACATACACACACACACACACAGACACACACACACACGTGGCCCCGCCCCCCGGACGCGCCTGACGTATCAGTGCCGGCGCTGCAGTCCACAGAGAGACAAACCACTCACTAAACACTCACCATGATACACATTGTACACATTGTACACATTATACACATTATACACATTATACAACAACTTAGACTGTACACAACAAACACATCCAGGACGTTACAACACAATAAAAAAGGGTTTCCTTTTAATAAATAGTGGAAATAATAAGTTGTGTTATAACATTAGCATGGCCACAAAAACATTAATAATAGTAAAAGTAACCTTTGATCCCACAGAACTCGAGACCGAGGATCACGTCCAGCAGGTCGAGATGCTCCGCGTAGCTCCGCTTCTGGTGTTTACATCGATAGAGGTCATTCATCTCAACGAGTAAACAAGACAACACACAACATGCTGTGGCTTAAGATTCAAATATCCAAAGTAATTCAATACACACCTCTTGTCCCCAGAGCGTCCGGCCAGACTGTTGCAGCTGCGCCGCGTGTCCTCATGTAACTCATCCTGACCGAGGGTCTGTCTTTGTGCCAGACAGTGGGCATGTACCACTAAGTGACCACCAGAACTCACAATCAGAAAGATGTTTATGGTTTATTATGTTTATTGAATTTGACTTGGTTGGTGGTTGGTGACAATAAACAATTCACACCGTGCAAGATGTCGGACCTAATATAATATAGGCTAAACTAAACTAGACTCTTCACGGGGGATCTTCCCTTGGACAAACTATATATATATAGTATATTATTAATCGGAATAAACTCTGAATAATTCCAGGCGAACACTGCCATGCGTCGAATGGAGTCCTGAACCAGAGACCTCGTCCGCATGGCGGAGCCTGCCGTGACGTCACAACTCCTGCTCCGTGTCCTTTACGGGCCACGTGGCATCATTCGGAACACAAACGAGGCCAACGCTCACCGCTTACCCAAACACCACGTGAAACGTGAGGGTCTTCAGGTGTGCTCATGACGTCACGAGGGGACACCTTGTGTGTGGATGTAGGGGGCGACGGAGGGAGGGTGACGCTTGTCGGACACCTGTAGTAAGACGCCGTCGGTGTGTGTGTGTGGAGGGGCGGATGAGTGGAGCTCACTCTGGACAGTCGTTGATTTTGATGATCGTGTCCGAGTGACGGTGAAGGCTTCTCGGACACTTGAGCTATAACGCCACGGTGTGTGTGGAGCTCCAGCCGAGCAGCACGTCGCCGTGGGTCGTAACACGTCCCCCTCCTCCCGTGAACAAGTCTCGTTCGAATCCCAGCTGAAATAAGGCACGAAACGTTCCCATCTGGCGACGCTGTGGACACCTGCAGACTGAGAGTAGATTAGTTACACAAATACCCTGGAATGTAATTGTAAGGTAGGGGTCCTCGATTGGCCACCGGGTGTCGCTGTTGTGCTCCCCGTTGCCTTGAGCGTTCAAATGCGAGCGCTGCTCCTCCCCCATTGAACACCATGTGTTTGTATGTGTTTGCCGTTAGTTTTTGAAAGGTAGGCAGTGTTAGTGGCACACTATCATGTACATATCTTCAGCCTACTAGAAATATTCTTCCAGAGGAGCTGAACACCTTCTACGCCCGCTTTGAGGAGCACACCAAGCCAGAGATGTCGTTGGAAAGGACAACTCCCCGCTGGAGATATTTCGGGCAGATGTGTGAAGGCGGCGAGCAGCCGCTCTTCGTCCCCCCGGCGACTGAGGAGGTTCGGTCTGGTCTCCAGGATCCTCACCAACAGGTGCACCGTCGAGAGCGTCCTGGCCGGCAGCCGCACCGCCCTCGACCGCAGGGCTCTGCAGAGGGCGGTCAGGACGGCCCAGCGCATCACCAGGACCGAGCTGCCAACCCATCCAGGACCTCTACAGCCAGCGCCGCAGGAGGAAGGCCCGGCGGATCCTCTCGGACCCCAGCCGTCCCAGCCACAGACTCTTCACGCTCCTACCGTCTGGCAGACGGTACAGGAGCATCCGGACCAGAACCAGCAGATTCAGAGACAGTTTCTTCCCGCAAGCCGCCAGGCTACTGGGCCGCTCGAACACTTGCACACACAGCGTACACACACACGTGATTGGACCCCCACCCCCACCCCCCCCCAACACACACACACACACATACGGTTACACAGCTGCTAGGTCTCTCTGTTATGTTATGATATGTCATGTCTGCCTGCACCTTACTTTGCTATGTTTGCACTACCTCTGTGAACGAGCCTTTCCAGTGCGTACTGTTATATACCTGTTATGTCTCCCTCCGTGAGCATCTCCTTACGTACTTATCCATGATCCATTATCCATTATTTACTGATGTACCTTACTCACTCATTATTGTATTCTGCTACTTATTTGCTACTCACTTATACTGCTGGTAATGATGTACGTTGATGATGTACGTTGTTATCTGGTCTGTGGCAATAAACTTGAAACTTGAAACACCCCTCCTGTCAATTGGTGCACTTTATGTGTGCCGAGTTTCAGAAGTGAGCGTTTGTGCGTCGTGACACCGTTGGTTGTACGGTTGGTGTGCTGTCTGTTGGTACAACAGTGCATGTGGAGTAACTTTCAAGTTGTTGTCTGCTACGTGCAGTGGTACTCCAACATATGTAGAGAGAGAGAGAGGGATGTTTGTTTTTGAAAGATATATGGAGCCAGCAGCTGTCTTCTGAGGGAATAAAACAACCCAGCATCTCCCCCAGGATCGGGACCCCTGCGTTCACTGCTCCCTCTCTCCACACAACCTTCTGTCAACAATATATAGAAACCCAACGCAGCCCAGGGAGTGCACAGAGGCTGCGGCACATGAGGGCTACATGATGCTAACACCATTTACAACAAGTGAATCATTAATTAACTAAATAATGTACTGGTATTTTTCTGAGAACAACTGTTGGTCATTTTGAAAAAAGTTGTGTACACCTTGCCATTGTTTTACAAATGTACTGTACATTTGTAGTTAATATTAATCTACAATATACAATTACAACAACAAGCATTAAAAAATGAACAATGTCATGTATTGGTATTGGTAATGTCTACTGAGTAATAAAACAGGCGGCAGTATCTCAGTAGGTAGAGCGGGTGGACAGAGCGGGTCGTCCACTAACCGTAGGGTCGGCGGTTCGATCCCCTTGATCCCCCTCCTCCTCCAACTGTCCACATGTCAAACCCCACAAATGTACTGATTGTAAGTCGCTTTGGACAAAAGCGTCTGCTAAATGCCCCTTTATCTTATAAAACACCCATTCTGTCCTCACAAACCTGCTGCTATCAGGAGACAAACGTACGCCCGCTGGCGGCCTGACTCAGTTGACAGCATTAGAATAGAAGCTGCTCCTATTTTAATACTGTATAGCAGTAGTTTCACTGCATCTGTAACTGTATCACTGCATATATTCCTGTTGGGCAATACAGTGTTCTGAACTGTATTAGCTACAGAGGGCCAGACTAAGTCACAAAATAAGCGGTTTGATTTTGAATCATTCATGTGAGAGAGACAGAGACAGAGCACATCACAAGTTAGTTACATGACTCCATCACTGCAGACTCTGAACCTGATGAGCAGGAACACACTCGGCCACTCAGGGGTGAAGGTACGTTTCCTACCCCTCGACTCAGACGAGAACGGTCCCATCTGCAGCTTTCGGTCATTGATCTCGACGAGACTCACAGTTACAGGGATGCCTGTGAGAGGCCTCAAAGACCTCCCGGGACGGAGATGATGTCAGAAAGGAGGGATCTGAGCTCATGCAGCAGGGACAGTCATCACTCAAACACTCCTGTACAGTCACTGCACCCACTCACACGTGGTGTGTTACATAGTGTGTTAGCACCTGTTGGAAATAGTTCATACTTTGTTGATCTTTGTTAGCTCATATTGGTGATAAATCATAGTTTGTTGTTCATTAGACACACTAACAGTTACAAAAATAGAGCCATTCTGGAGAGTTCCAACGTGAGAGGCCAGTCTACAGAGTCCTAATATAACCCTGAACAGCAGAACCCTCACCCTAAACACATCACTCCACAGATGACGGAACACACTGACCCTCTGGTGGTCCTCGAGAGTCCCGGTTGGTCACTTAGGATGCGGAAGACCCAATAATACCCGGGAAGACAACATTTCCGGGACACTAAGACCTTCAGAAACAAAGTTAGTCAACAATGACCCGCGTCATAGTTCGTTACGCCTCCTTCCACTTCCACGAACTCGGGTTCCGTCGAACGGGCGTCACCGAATGAAGTCTGGTACAGACTGAAACAGACCACCGGGACTTCCAGTCTGCACGGCCGTCAGAAACACGGCGTTCACATGGCGAGCCGCTCAGGGACCGTAACCACCGCCAGAGAGCGCCACTAACACGATAAATACTATTGACACACACACCTCACGCAATGAGGTGTGTGTAGTGTGCGTGTGCGTGTGTGTGTGTGAGTGTGTGTGAGTGGGGGGGGGTCCCTGCAGGTTCTCATGGCAACATCACAAGTTATTTTGTGAGAAAATATTCACATGGGCACACAAACACTCGAAATGTGATATAAAAGATTCCTATTGGTTCATCTTAGTAGTGGGGCACTCCTATTGGTTCATCTTAGTAGTGGGGCACTCCTATTGGTTCATCGAGTTGGACTTCAATGTTACGTGTATTTCTTTATGTATTTATTCTGTTCACTTTTCCCCCTACAGTCTGTGAAAAACAGAGACCCGATGTAGAAGTAGACAATGATGCTGTAAATGATACAGAATAAAAGTGTAACGACAAGTTAAAGAAAACAAGTACAGGAAAAACAGTAAACAAAATGAATAATAATAATGTAATGACTTGTCTCTTGTTCTTTTGGTTTGTGTGTTAATGTGATTTGTTGTGCAGGAGTGTTGGGTTGTTGTTGTTTATACAGACATCTAGATAAACACATACATATATATACGTATATATCACATAATTACAATATACATGTCACACACAAATACACAAATGGACCAAAGATAAAGCAGCCATTTTGATAGGTCTACAAAATGGCCTCAGGCCCCTCAATCTCCGCCCATCAGTTTCCATGGAGACAGTGAGGGAGATTACAAAGAATATAGTAACTAGGTGAAGTGTGTGTGCTTGTGTAGGGTGTTGACACATTATACATATAGTGGGACAAGTAACTAACCCTAACCCACTATGAACATAGGAAGTATAGTATAGTAAGTAATGTAAAGTATAGTCAGTATAGTATAGTAAGTAATGTATAGTATAGTCAGTATAGTATAGTAAGTGTAACCCTACACTACGGCGGTTCGATCCCCTCCTCCAACTGTCCACATGTCAAACCCCACAAATGTACTGATTGTAAGTCGCTTTGGACAAAAGTGTCTGCTGAATGCCCTTTCTATTCTGAAGTACACACACAGATGGTGACTTTATGTATTGAACAGGACATGTTGCAAGTGAGGAGTAAACATTCCGGATGCACACATGCTGCGCGCACATCAACAAAACACAATCATTGTGCTTAAGTTGTGCAAGTCATGCACAGCGTTGTGTTCTTGAGTGACACATGGAGACTATAAGAGTCTAGTACTTACATGGGAAACCCATTATGAGTATTTATTGAACAAGATACAGTGCTCTGCTGTATCTGGACAGAAAGACCTGACTGAAGAGAGACATGAGATAAGATAAGAGTTAGACTTAAGAGACTGGTGAAGATGCTCTGTGGAGGCTCTCCTCTTGCCTCAACAAAAATCAAGACATACTGGAGGTCATTTAAATGGTTTAGATCAATAGTCTGCAAGCTGCCAAAATAGGACAATAATGTCAGAGTTATGGTTCAATATATGGAGAAGTTACACAGAAACATCTTTCAGTTTGGAACTCGAGGAGATGGATCTCTCTCTCTCTCTCTCTCTCTCTCTCTCTCTCTCTCTCTCTCTCTCCAGGTTGGATTTCTGGACCTCATTAGTTTTCCAATTAGCCTCATCATCTGTCAAGTGTCGTTTGGTTACTCAGGGCAACGTTGACTCTGCAGCCAATCGTATGCTCCGATTAATCTCAGTGGGACTCTGTAGCCAATTGTATGCTCTGATTCATTTCAGTGGGACCAGGTGCACTGCCTGAAGTCATGCTGACCTCCAACTTCAGAAGTTGGTACTTGGTACTTTACAAGTTGGTACTGCCATCATTTGCTGAACAAGTGAATACTTTTTGCCATCTGTAATGTGTCAGGGGAGCAGCTGAACACAGTTTCACCTGTTAAGCATTGCCGTCCAATTCAGCTAATCATTTGTAAGGCGAGAAATACGTATTTTAGATGCAAAATGTGTGCATGTTTTATTCAAATGAAAGGAAAATAGAAGCAATTCGGGAGGATTAAGATAATTATAATCTGATAATACAGGTAGGTTCTTGGGATTTGGATAGAGTTGGTTAGGTTAGTATTTGTAAATATACTATACTTACAATTCTACAAATTGAACATTTTGTAACATTCTATATATGAAGACATTGCATGCTTGTATTTGTCACTGTGTCCTATATGCTTGTATTTGCCACTGTGTCCTATATGCTTGTATTTGTCACTGCGTATGCGTGCAGAGTGGGCGAGTTCTAACGTCAGCAGCTGCAAGCCGTCTTTTGTTCTACATCAAATAGTTTCCTACCCAACCCTAAACAGTCACATGACTGCTGTTGAGTGAGTCAGAGTGAATAGATTGTCATTATTTGTCCCGGAGGAGCCAGTGAATGAGATAATCTCCTTTCTTCTCCCACTATTCTCTCCTCACCTCTTTCTCATCCGCACCAAACATATGGCTGCCCCACCACACCACCAGACTGGCATTATGCTGAACATTGGCCTCCTGAAATAAGCAGGCAGTAAGCTAGTGGATTCATAATACATGCAGGGTTAACCCTAACCAAAATACAAAGGGTTAGGGTTAGGGTTAGCGTTAGCCTTAACCCTAAACCATCACCATCATCATTCACTGTTAGATAGCCGTTTACTAACCCTAACCCCTCACTGTGAACCCTGTCTACTCACTGTTAACCCTAACCCTGTTTACTCACTGTTAACCCTAACCCTGTTTACTCACTGTTAACCCTAACGCGGTTTACTCACTGTTAACCTTAACCCTGTTTACTCACTGCTAGGCTACGTACAGGCTAGGTACATGCTAGGTACATGCTAGGTACATGCTAGGTACAGGCGAGGTACATGCTAGGTACATGCTAGGTACATGCTAGGTACAGGCTAGGTACATGCTAGGTACATGCTAGGTACAGGGTGTCTGCAGGCCAAGTTCTGGCTTGTTACACCTGCATTTACGTCTTCTGTTGGGACGCAGACACATCAAATTCTAAGATATACTACTAAAATTACTTTCACCCTCACCGCAACACATTTGACGTTAGTAGAAATTATAATAAATAAGCTACATCCTTTTATATTAGATTTATATCACGATATGATTCCCACAGCAAAAGATCAACCAGGAAGACGACTCTAAAATAGTCACTGTATGGATGCTACGCAAAGGTTGATACTTTTTACATGCTGTATTTATATCCACCCTCACTGCATATAGGGGTGGACTTCTTTTTACTGTAAATATTGTGCTTCCATGTATTGTAAATCCTGTTGCTGTAGTTTCTACACTGTGCTGTGAGCAGGGCTAGGGGACAGTCATTCATCGTCCATCCTCTACATGTGATGACGCATGTGATGAAGCAAATTCTTGAATCGTGTCAAAACATTCAGTCAGTTCAGACACACCCCCATTCACCTGGACCAATCAGGATCCCCTGGCTTTAGTGAGCAGAAGGTGGCGCTATCTTTGAGCGTGCATATACCCTGTCCTTCGAGGGTACCCCATACCCTAACCCCAACCTTCTCTGTGTCAGCCTTCCTCCATCCACTGACCCCAACCTTCCCCTGGTTCTGGTCTCCTCCCCTCACCCAGCTGTCAGGTGCACAGCAGACTTCACCAGCAATTCCATCCAGCTGGCTCCCAAACCCCAGGGTGTGGACTCCTCCAAGAGGCTCATCTAACCCAGGTTCTTATCCCCCAAAGAGGGAATCTAGAGGGGGTTTAATCACCAAACTGTCGATACATTCTGTCATAGATCAACTATTCTCCCTGTTTATCATGTGATATGAATCTTCTGTCAGTGCCTGGAGAGGCTGTCCTATTTGTGGAGTCTGTGGCTATCTGTTTCCACATTAACTATGGAGGAGTTTTGTCACGTTTCCAGGCTCTCTGGGGGCATGCCTCTAGATCCATGACCTATATAATACACTGGCCCAGACAACATGCTGTTGAAACAGGACATATATTCAGCCTTTGACTTGAGGAGGACTGCTAAATTGCCATAAAGACCTTTTGCAGACCACCTCACATGTAAACGGTGATAAATAAACACAATGCAGAGTGCCAGCGCCCCCTCTACACAGCTCTCACTGCAAGAAGGCTGTTCTATAGCAACCGTGGTGCGTTTTGTGTCCTTTGTTGTGGTGTGTATGTTGTGGTGTGTATGTGGTGGTGTGCATGCTGTGTGTGTGTATTGTGCACCTCACGTACAAACCCAATCCATACTGTGTGCTGTTGTGTTATCCTCCTATACTCCTGTAACTCTACTCCTGTAGCCCTACTCCTCTGAGTAGGGCTACAGGAGTAGAGCTACCGCAGTGGAGCCGGTCTGTGTTACAAGATCTACGGTCCAAATTCATCATCGTCATGGGAACGAGTGGGAATGTTTAGAGCTTCTACAGCTGCTTCCTGTTGACCTCATATCACACACACACTCACACACATGCATGTAACAGATATACACTAATTATATATCATACATATATACTTAGTATATGTCACATATATTATATTTAGAGATATCTATATATAGAGATATATATTAGGCGTTTAGGATCTTTCATAACCCGTTTTTCACCTCCCATCCCTCTTTCATTGTCTACTTCTCTCTGCAGGCAACACACACACACTCTCCCTCTCTCTCTCTCTCTCCCTCTCTCTCTCCCTCTCTCTACAAGTGTGTGATTCGCTGTCTAGTTGTGCATATTAATGAGGACAACGATCTTAAAAGCTGCTGCCGAACTGTTCCAGAAAGAGAGAGAGGAGCAGGAGAACACAGAGCAGCGTTGTTTCTCCCAATCCGGACGGATTGAGTTTAGAAAACGCAACAAACGCGAGTGGGTTCCCGTGGACGTTCGTGAGGCTCCTCACCCCCAACTCACCCAAACTTAACCAACCTAACTTGAGTCACCCGAAGCGGTCGGTCTGCTGTCGGCGGGCGGTGGAGGACTTGCAGCCATGCAGCGGACAGCCGTGGTCCTGCTGCTGTGCGCCGTGGCCTGCTACTGCCTGAGGACAGAAGGTACGGCACCCATCAGCACTATCAACACCATCAGCACCCATCAACATCATCAACACCCATCAACACCATCAACACCCATCAACACCATCGACGCTTTACTGCTCAGCACGTTACCGACACCGAGGAGAACACGAGGTTACAGGTTAAGGGGAGACCCAGCGATCTCCTCCGAGTTTAAAACACCAACTAATATTGAGTGTCTCAACAGGTTATAAGTGCCGATGCACCAGAAAAGGTCCGAAGATTCGCTACAAGGATGTCCAGAAGCTGGAAATCAAACCCAAACACCCGTACTGCCACGAGAAGATGATATTGTGAGTATCCGTCTTGGATTCACGTTGGTCTCTGAACAATGTCTGTGGACGAGCATTCAGGCCCTAAACCTTTCATGGATATCATGCATTACATTTGTGTATTCATACATTTTGTATTATATTGTGATGTTTACTGTAGTGTGAGTTACTTTACATACATAAAATACAGTTTAGATATGTGACTACTTTAATGTAAAACCACGTACAGTGGAAACAGGCATCTGCAGAGCATGCAGTTTGGTAAAGCTGGACAAAACAAAAAGCTCATGCAGTGAACATGCAGTGAACATGCAGTGATCCATGCAGAGGAAGACTGAAGCGTGGCTGAGGAACATTTCCAGGGTCCAGTGCAATACTGAAAAACATCTAAACATTTGGACCACTGTTGTTGCCAAAGGAACTTGTCTTTTGAGGACATTACTTCAGATACAAGACTAACCTTGTTCCGAAGAATGAGTTCAACGTTTTCCAGTTGACCCACGGTGTTGTGCCCTAACATCTATTTTGACAAACGCACTTAGACATTTGAGAATATTAATACCGTTTTGAAAAAATAGCCAAAGCAATTGAGAAAAACTAAATATATCAGAAAAACAAGAAATCTGAGCCTCATAACTCATTTATTCGTCATTTGTTTTAATGTACCATCAAGTTTTCGAGACCAGGTGTATAACATCACATTATCAAGCAAACTGATTCACCAACTTATTTTAGGCCGAATGTAAAGCGATGGAGAGAAGGCATTGATAATGGTCAGGAACGCCAACATCTGTTCTACCTACGACTGGTTCTGCCACTCAAGAGAGAACATTTCAGGCTGAAGGCCTGAGGAATTCAACTGTTTAGATGATGGTGATATGGTCAGATAAGACATTCCCTTCCCTCAATACGTTATAGGGTGCAGTGACAGATCTGAATTGAGGACCCAAGTAAGGATTTAAATCAGGAAAAGTAAATGGCAGCATTAAGTGAAATAGGTCAATACATGATGGTTTGTCAAACCCTTTTGATGAGAACAGCCAACATGAGCTTATCAATAATGTTTGTTCAAACTATCTTGGCACATTGTTAATTCCGTTTAAACTACTAATATTTAATAACTAATGTTATCAAATGGATGTTTACAATCTTAATGCTATAGTACAAACTAAACGGTGTAAACTACAGTATGCACAGTACAGCAGTCTGAACTGTACAGTGTGATATCAGTACTTCAGAGTGTCTCTACTCTCTACTCCTTAGTGCTGCCCAATGCACGATAAAGGGAGATGAAAATGATATTTCATAATGGGACCAAAATGTTGAAATAGATTTCCAATCATATGAAATACGATACTCCTGTAGTTAAAGGAAATGCTGCCCTCTACTGGAATTACATAATTCCAGTAGACATAATACATAATTCCTGGAATTACATAATTCCAGTAGAACGACATAATGTTATAATGTTACATAATGTAAAAAATACTATTATTATTATTATTATTATTATTATTATTATTATTATCATCATCATTGTTATTATTATTGTTATTATTATATAATTATTATATTACTGCATAACATAACTATATTACATATTTCGATACAAGATAGGTTAGATACATTTAGTACCACAATTGTACTTTCTGGTCATGTTGGAAGGCAATACGTGATATTTTGAGTATTATTTGAATGATCAAACAAAGTCACCGTCTTGACAACTTCTGGTCATCTCTAAACCCTGACGTCATGTGAATGTATCTCGTACCTGTGTTGGTTAATCTGTATACCCATGTTTGTTATCTCTATCGGTGTTTGTTAATCTGCAACGTTTATTCTGTATCTCCGTTTAATCTGCATCTGTTATTCTGTATCTCCGTTTAATCTGCATCTGTTATTCTGTATCTCAGTTTAATCTGCATCTGTTATTCTGTATCTCCGTTTAATCTGCATCTGTTATCTCAGTTTAATCTGCATCTGTTATTCTGTATCTCAGGTTAATCTGCATCTGTTATCTCAGTTTAATCTGCATCTGTTATTCTGTATCTCAGTTTAATCTGCATCTGTTATTCTGTATCTCAGGTTAATCTGCATCTGTTATCTCAGTTTAATCTGCATCTGTTATTCTGTATCTCAGTTTAATCTGCATCTCTGACTTGTGACA